>CAJVPT010005563.1:0-12048 GCA_910592055.1 Acaulospora colombiana | reverse complement strand
GTGTTGGTGGAACAAAGTCTGACGTTTTTGACGACCTCTTCTTTCCGGGGGCTGTGGCTATCCTTCTGGTCTTTTCCCTTTTGAGGAAGGCAGTCACAATTCGAGGGCCCTTGCCACTTTCAATGTCGTCTTTTGAAAGCCGGGAAAGCCGTAGGGCCTGCTGACCGGGGACTAGATAGACATTGATAGCATACGCATTTGTTACGTATTCCTCTTTCAGGTAACCCAAAAGGAGGAGTGTAATAAGAAGACTTTCCACGTCCTAGATAAGGATTCACTGTCAACCCCGCATGATGAGAAGCGTGGCAAGAGTATACTCACGTCCTTATGAAGCTCTACCTTTCCACCACAGACGTCATCCAAATCCAATCGGACCTTATCCTTGTTTTTACCTCTCCCACCCCCACCAACTTCAAACGCACCGCCCCCTGCCCCTCGTACAAGATCAGAGAGCATTCCAAGAGTGACCCTGCCACCACCCGTTTCAATTGTCCTAGCTATCTTCACAACTTTCCACGACTCAATTGTAACGTCCCTGCTATCGAGTGAATCTTGAGCACGAGCACAATTGTCGCAGTGCCCACAGGGTGAAAGAGTCTCGGACCCCTCGGCACTCCAAGCGGACAAAGAAAGTGAAGACGACGCAGAGAAATATCTGTGATGCTGTGAGACGAGTACCTATCAAACACGGATGGTTGGGGCTGACTTGGCGAATTGTAATTTTCTACACTCTTGTAGGTCCTGGGCAAATCGTAACATATCATGCACTATGAAACTTCAGTGTAGGCCAGAGAGAAATTGGAATTAAATCCTACGTTTTGTTTGACCTTCCCGCTCTCCACAGACCAGTGCAGACAGACGACTCACATCCTGTCCCCTGTAATAAAGAATACAATCGCTATCCTTGCCATCACGCCCTGCGCGGCCACTTTCTTGGTAAAACCCATCAAGGGATTTCGACATTGAATGGTGGAGGACAAAGCGAACATCTCCTTTATCTATACCTAAACCAAAAGCTAATAGGAGTTGCTCAAAAACTTCAGAACTCCTTGAAAGGAATGTGTGTGATAAATACCGATAGTTGCGCAAACGACTTTGACCTCCCCTTTCCTCCATTTCTTGTGTAGCCGTTCCTTCTCGGCGTCGCCTATGTCGGCATGATAGACACCGGTACGAATTTTGCCCTTGGACACGTCTTGTAGGCCTGCAGCGACTGTTTCCGCATCCTTTGTATGATGAGGCGCACCAATTTAATGAGCCGCTTAGGGAATATCCTTAAGAGAGACACACCTTCTTACTAAGGCAATAGACTATACCCGTATGCCCATTATGCTCTTCGGTAATGTATTTGGCCATGACGTCAATCACATCACTGGCGGAGGCAGGCTTCTGGACGACCCTATAGTGTAGATTTTTGCCTGTAAACATGAGGATAATGGAATAAAAATTTCAAAGTATAACTTACGGTAAAGAGGACTCGAAAAGTATACGGTGCCTTTTGCAGGTGCGCCTACATTCGGTCAAGATAAGTGAGGTTTCCTAGTAGGACCGGTGTTACGTACTGTTTCCATCGACTACGGAGTCCATTCTGAGTGTTTTTAGGAGATCTTGGAGCACTTTTGGTGGACATGTAGCACTGAGGGCTAGGATTGGCACGTGGGGGAACAATTGCCGGAGAATGGATAACTTTTGGTAATCCGGCCGGAAGTCATGGCCAAGTTGGGAGACACAGTGGGCTTCATCGATGACTATTCGGACCAATGTGCCGTTGTTCGCCATTTTTTGCAATGTCGAGAGGAACGTTTTGCTTTTAGCAATTTTCTCGGGCTACATGAGAGGTTGTGAGTAAAGACATCAAGTGCAGCACTGCAAACGTACCGTTACGTACACTAATTTGATCTCATTCAGTCCTCCATTTAGATTTACTGGACCTTTCCCTTTGCTCGAACCTTGCACCAGTCGTTGTAAAATACTACGTTGCTCTTCCTTCGAGGCGGCTCCTGTAAGCATACATGCCTCCACTGCGGATCGTGATATCAATTTTCGAACCCTCTCGTGTAAAGATATTTGCTTACCACCAGCTTCGTGTAGATGGAGGATTTGATCGGTAATGAGGGATATCAAGGGGGAAATCACAAGCGTAGTTCCAGAGCAGAGCAGTGCTGGTAGTTGGTAGGTAAGGGATTTCCCACCACCTATTTGTTGCGTCAAAACCACTGGGACCGGATACATAATTTAACAAACCAAACCTGTGGGCATTACAGCTACGATATCTCGATTATCCATAGAAGCGTTGCAGATTCTGAATGGGCCGATAATTAGTATGATATAACTCATATAGCGACAGAGTTCACCCTTCTTGGCAAAGTCTAAACTGCTCAAATCCAAACACTTGTTGCATCCGCTTTCTGAGCTCTCCCGACCATTCGAACGTCGAAAAGTAGTCAACGAGGCCAACTTTATTGTGAGAAGAGTGTCCATTTGTGTTATTTCTTTCTTTTCCAGCTTGTCCACCGGAGGCACCATTGTTGAGTGGCAAAGCATTGTGATGGCCAGCGGTGGTATGAGTCTCGAGCTCTTGCTTAACCTTCTGCAATTCTACGTTTAGGTCACGCTTGAGTACTTGTAATCTTGTGATGTCTTCTTCAATAGATTGTAATTCAGAGGTGAGGGCTCTTTGCCGCTGGCTCAATTCCATTCGCCGCTGAAAGGAAGGTTGACGTTGCTATAAATAATAAGTAACTGTATTCTTCTCAAAATTATCTTAACCAACGTCATTTGGATCATCGCCATAAATAAAGCCATTTGCTTCCATGAACTGGTGTGGTCCAAGTGGTGAAAGCAAACTTGGCTCCAGTTCCATCCATGTCAGAAGCAGCCACCGCCCAAGATAACTCTCAGGAGGCCCAACAGGCCGATTTTAAACAAGGAGGTACCCCCGAAAAAGCGACCTCACAAGAGCCCGAAGAGGAGGAACAGGCATCCGAAACTTTGTATATTCAAAATCTCAACGATAAAGTCAAACTAGCATGTGAGTCTCGAATCACCATCTATGACTCGTTCTGATAGTAAAATTAGATATGAAAGCGACTTTAAATAATCTTTTCCGTCATTATGGTAAAGTCGTCGATGTGGTCGCCCATCGTAATCTCCGGATGCGTGGACAGGCCTTTGTATCGTTTCTTACCACGGATGTCGCTCAGAAGGCTATGAAAGAAGTGAACAAATTTCCCCTCTACGGAAAACCCATGCAAATCACGTTTGCCAAGACACGCTCAGAGGCAGTCGTGAAGGCGCTGTCCCCTGCCGAATTCGAGGCGTTTCATGTGGAACGAATCAAACAAAAGAAAAGATCTCGATGGGACAATCCGGTTCGAAAGAAGCTCAAGATGAAGAAGGATGCTCTTGCGACAGGTGTTATGCCAGACACTGGGGCCGCTGGACCCAGAAGGCCCACAGTGCAAATGCCTGACGAGTACTTGCCTCCTAATAAGATTCTCTTCGTTCAAAACCTGCCTCAAGACATCACGAAGGAAGCACTTATGCTCCTATTTTCTCCGTACGTACTCACCCGTCTGATACTAATGATTTTATTCATCTCGGGTGCTTTTCAATCCATAATCAATAGATTCGAGAATTTCTACGAAATTCGTATGATTCCACAGAAAAAGGATATCGCTTTTATCGAATACGCCGATGAAGGGAGCGCTACAGTTGCCAAAGATGCTCTCCACAATTCCAAACTTGGAGAAGGGAAGATAAAGGTGTGTGAATGTTATACGTGTAATTCTGTCCTTTATAATAACCTTTTGGTTCAGGTCACTTACGCCAGAAAATGAAGCGGTATTTCTACGGTGCCTCTGTTATCTCCTTTGGTAAGTATACCGACGTATATACCTTTTTATGGGTTAAGGATGCCATTGCACTCCGGCATTCGTTTGACAATCCAATAGGGAGGCAATTTGTTCGGGCCAGAGAGATTAGCCTACTGTCTCACTGATATGTAGCTGATAGTCACAGAACCTTGTTTATGTACAAAGGGTATGGATTGTCTATATTACAACATTACATCTCATGCACGGTCTGTCTTTCGTGGACTAGGTTGAAAAAACTCGATGATACTCCTGGTACCGGCTGCATCTTTCTTGGATGGTGATCCAGTTCCACCCTTCTTTCTCGGCGAGACAGGAGGTTTGCGTTTCGCTGGGGAGTTACCTTGAGTTACCTCATCTACTTTCGGTGGCGGGGAGGGGGTGTCAATTTTTATCTTTTTCCGTGAGCTACCTTCAGCATGTGCATCGTTGTTATCTGGAGACATGGTTCGTTGTCGTTTTGTGGTCGAACGAGATTCAGACGACGATTGGGAGGTCTCTGCATCCGCATGATTGCTGGTGTTAGGTTTCTCGATCGCGCTGGTACTCTCCGATGAGGTAGCCTGCTTTTGTTTGGCAAACATAGCTCTGATTCCATCTTTGCGTTCTTGCACCGGTTGTATAAATGAAGGAGATTCTTTTCCAACCTTGCCTACTTCCTTTGGTACTGTCGATCAAGGGAATAATTAATTGAAAGATAGATAAAATTTATATGGATATTTACCCTGATATATAGTAAGAGATTCCTCGCCGGAATTATGCAAATAACCCTGGAGGAAATGATGGATGTCTGAGCCACGATTCTTAGCTTTGTCTGTATCCAACCACATATTCAGGTTTTCCATATCGGTACTAGAGTTGGGAGAAAAGATAAGAGGCATTCTGTCGTGTAACCAGGTCATGCTATCGCGAGCAGGAACCGTAACAATTGTGAAGGTAAAGAGGGGTTTGTCGGTGCCTGTTTGTGAGATTAGAAATGCGACTTCCCAATCTGATACAAATTATCTCACCTTCAAAGGTAACTTCTTCCCACATTCCAGCCATGTATAGCTTCTTTGAGGCGTTGGGGTTGCGAATAAAATGTGGAAGTTTCTCTTTGCCTTTCGTTAGCCATTCGTAATACCTAAATGTTCGAGAAGTCAGATCAACTTTTAGAATTGACAGTCAACTGTCTATACACACCCGTCACATATAACCACACATCTATGGGTATTTACCACTGACGCCCAAGCCCTATTTCCCTCTAGAATAGACTCAACTCGGGCATTGATTGTATTGGTAGTCACAGAAGGGAGATCTGCCTTAGCATAGCGTGGCACTAATCCCCAGCGCATGGTTTGGATGACGGTCCCTAAGGCCGGTTCTGTCATCGCCGGCGACTTTCTGGAGCCTTCGTTATGGGTGAGATTGTCGGCAACATCCAGTGACATGTTATTATGGGTGTCTTCAGTAGGCGGGCCGTATCTTCGTCGGATGACGGCAGCTCTAGAGCGAGGTGCAATGTTGTAGCGAGGATAAAAATCATCTCTGTCTAGCCATTCCTGCTCGTCTAGTTGCGGTAGGATGCCATCTTGAACGAGTTGATTGATTATCTCCTCGCGATTTGCGCCTAACGAGAATCTACCACACATGAAGGATTAGCGTGCGGGTGAAGGTATACATGTCACGTGATTCGCCACTCCTGCGACCTTCGATGGGACCAAGATGTAATTTATCATTCCTCATCGTCCCAAGTGATAAAGTAAACTGATACGAGCGGATGGCCATGTCACATAATCACTATCGTAGCTACCTGTGAGGCGTTGCTTCCTAGTATACATTATACTCTGTTTGCTATTGAGTAAGTCTCTTTATGCGCACTCCCTTTCACATAAAGAAGTTTATTGAAATATCTCCTCTTCAATGTACTCGATCTACATCGTGCCTCCCTTGATGGGATGGTGACAAAGTAACCCGCATATAATACTCTCAAAATAATTATCATAGCGGATTGAAAGCCCGTCTTTTGATCTTGCACTCAATTCCTCACAGAAATGATGATGTGCCATGTTGACCCAATCAAGCAACTTGACCATTTGCTCAGAAGAGAGTCTCCTACAGAAACAATCAGTTTTGAGAATAAATTTTCTCTGTTTACGCACCTCATCACGTAAATATTCGCCCACATCACTATACACACATGTCAGGAAGAATTTGAAACCGTAAACACAGAGACCTACGCCTGATGGAACACAATGATTGCAGTTGGATCTAATTTTCTTGTATCTAATGTTGATCTTGCAGTGACCCCAAATCCCTATTTGCGTATGTGTGATTGCAATGTCGGAAAGGTTCATCGAGAAAACTTACCAGGGGTGTATCGTTCATGCTGAACACTACAACACCCTGATGTTCGGGAGTATCCTCTGTAATTCTTCCCAGATGTGCCTTGACGACATGGTTTCCGTACAGGAAGGGCATTTCACCATTCGGTTTTATCCATATCTACAGCGAAACGTTAGATAAACCCATCATACCTCATCAAAAGGAACAAATACCTTATATTTAGCATATTGTGCTAGGTAATCAAGGGATGTGATATGTAGCTTGAACTTGCCACTTTTCGAAAATTTGCCGAAGCAAGTACCCAGGGAAACGAGATTTGGACGAGCTACAGATGCAGCTAGACGCATTGCTTTTTCGGATACGTAGTATACTCTATCTTTATGAAGCCTAAAGCAGTACACTTCATCCTCCCTGTCGATGAGGTGAACCAAATTTTTGCCCTCGACAACCAATCAACATGGTAAACGGACGCAAGTAAAAATTGCACGTACTATATAGTTGGCCAGTTTCGTGAAGACGAGCTTGCTCTCATCTTCGGTTAAAGGACGCATTTAGGGTCCGACAGGTGGTGGAGAAGGGGAGTCGTTTGAATGACTGGCTAAAATGAGCTTTTCTATTGCTGTCGCACTTGACTCCCATCTTTACCGACTCTCTCCCAGTGGTCACCAACTTGGTCTTTCAGCTTAGATTCATCCTCTCTATTTTGTTTCTCTCCGTTCGTCTTCGCCAGGAAATCGTCCATCTACATGGACGGTGCAGCATTGCCCCAGTGCACAAGTTCAGCTTCTAGTAGCAATCATCAACGAGCATTTTTTCCCCTCTTGTGAGCTATACTCGATATTCTTCGCTTGGATATTGCTAACATTCTGGCAATCCGTCCTCCATTTTCCCCCCTTTCAGCCCCCCTGTTCAAGCATTCATTGGCCGCTCTTTACCCATGGATCAGCATCCATGGCAATCACTTTCGTCATCCTGGGCTCGTCAGAATGTTGAAGAGTCAGTTGCCTTTTATAGCCACCGAACCGCATCCGCCTGGCTAATGACCCACTTGATAGCCATGAGCACGTCTCACGCAGCGCCCCACCAAGTGCTATCGTAGGACTCTCTGGTCTTACGCAGGAAGAATCCACCAGTACTAGTGGAGATATACCTGGATTTTCTCCGCCTGTTCAGATGTCCGACAGCGGTCACCCGACCCGGCAATCATCCCCAGCATCTTCCTCTTATTCCTTACAAGGATACATAAACAACATGTAAGGTCGTTTTATATCGTCATATGAATCTGGGTTGATTTAGCGTTCATCCATAGAGGCGAGATTTCGCCAATTCCGATGCGCCCAATTCATCCTCGATGCTTGTGAGTGCTCTCGTTTTGCATAAGGTCGTCACCAAACGATTTACAGGACTAGCTCGACGTCTTCCGATCAGTATGACTTCTGTTCGAATGCATCATCCCCTCCCAACCGGGTGTTGCTTCTTGACAGACCTCCCAATGCAAGCCAGAGATCAATCGCCGAGGATTCCATTCATACTCGTCAGATGCATTTATCTCTTCTGGACGAGCAGGTGATCGCCGCATATGCCGCAGTTATTGCAGCACAGGAGAAGCACCGATCGCTTCTCTCCCAGCGAGCTGCTCTACAAGCGCAGATATGCCGAGATAAAAATCGCCTACAACCCGCGCTATATCTCCCCATTGAGACATTGGCAGAAATATTCGCATACTGCGCCGATGAGGATGTGTATGCCGTTTGGAAGCTCTCTTCCGTTTGCTTTGACTGGAGAGTCGCAGCCTTGGCGTATCCTCGTTTATGGTGTAAAGTCGTCATACCATCACATTTGCAACCAACAGACCAGCTTCAAATAACTCGTCTATGGGTCGAAAGAACTGGCACCGGGGGAGCCCTGGATATCCGCTACCGGGCGGTGGAGAGTGCCGTGCGATACTCGACTTCTATCTTTGAGGAAATCATGAAGGTCCTGGCCAGTCAAATCTCCCGATGGAAATACTTCGACCTGGAAACCAATCTGGACGACTGTGTACATATCTGCATGAGGCTTTCAGTCGGCGCGGCCCCACACCTAGAGAAGTTTTATGTAAGGGAGTCAGAAACGCCAGCAACTCGAAGGAATAGACGACTTCTACCCTGCAAGACCTTGACACTCGGGCCCGCACCGAAACTTAAGCATGTGATGCTTTATACACAGGCGTGGCCGACTGCAACCTTCTTACGGGGTCTCACGACACTCACACTCGTATCTGGACGCATCAAAAGGATGGTGGACTTGTGGAGTGTTCTGGACGGATGCGAGGATTTAGAAATGTTGACCTTGAGACTGCCCGTCGATCATGACTTTGATCCACCGGGTCGGTCGCGAACTGCCCCCCTCAAGTTGGAGCGTCTTCACACACTCTCCGGTAATGCTATGGTATTAGCATTGCTCCCACATCTCCTCGTCCCATCCCTGAACACTTTGCAAGTCAATGATGTCGACGCATTTATGCTCATGCGAACATTAAATGTGCTCGACTTGAGATCAAACCCTCCTCTACACACACTTCAACTTCGTAACTGTCGCCTGGTGTCTGGAACCACGGGCCTTTCTCTAAAGTCTATCAAACGGCTAGAATTCCACGAGTCCGAAGTGGACGACAACTTCTTCCTATCTCTATCGATGCCGACTGCTGGTACATCTTCGTGGATTCGGCCTTATAGGACGTGGGCCCTGCCGTCTCTGGAAGTAGTGGTTCTTCGTAGAGCTCATTATGTCCGCGAAGAGGCGTTGAGGAGACTCATTGAAGCTCGTAACCCAACGACTCCGAATGCAATGTGTCCATCTGGTACCCCGGCCGTTGGTCTCCCTTCTAGGATCAAGATGGTCGATGTACAGGAATGTCGCCGTGTTCGAGGCAAGTTCACCAACTGGATTCAAGAGCGCCTCGGGCGGGTTTCCGATCGATTCCACATCCCTGGCTCTTTTTCTGGAAACGATCGCCACCCAACTCATCCGCATTTTGGAGCTGCGTCAGGATCTGGGAGTTTCCTTAACAGCCCAACGGTCACTGCGAACGGTAGTGAAACCGATTCCCTAGAAGACCACGGCGAAGACCTAGTTGTAGATATTGAGTCGGATGCCGCCTAAAAATTGAGTGGATCTTCTCCTTTTCTTTTGTTATGCGTGGAAAATCGTCTTTTGCGCTCTGAACGGAATCTCCCTTGCATCCCATCAAGCTTCTTGTTTCTTGTCCTTATTCATGAAATTTGTCGTCGGCCACGCCTGTTCAAATTGTATGTATCTTGGGGTTGATTCTGCCCTTCGTTGCTGGTTGTAGAGCGACATTTGTCTTGTCGATCCAGCCTATCTATAATCTAATAGAACCTCTAATTTTCGTCGTATTTCATTGTCTGGTAGCACATTTGAATATCAAAAATATTGTTTACGAATGCGCCGATTCACCGGTATATATTGAGCAAGTACTAAACATTCTTGTATGAGAGCGAAAACTATTGTATGAACCTTGAAGACGAACAGCTCGCAGAGAGCACTCTGAGGCAGATAGATGCTTGATACCAGATAATTTAGGCTCCCAAGAGTTAGAGGCATTCGAACTGCGATACAAGGTACCGGAAAGAGTAGGTGATGGGTCCAAATCAATACCATCACCAAAATTGGAGATCCAGAATATTATGTAAATGTGTAGAATTCTTGAGACACAGCGTGAAAAGGTGCCTACAGTTGCTCACATGGAGCCAAGGACTTTGAAAGCCAGGCTCTTGAGAATCTCGGCTTTCTGGTCAGCAGCCAAAGTGTTGAAGACCTAGAAAACAAGTCAGATATCCATATCGGCGATTGGAAATGTTACATACAGCCATGACGCTTTTGCCTTTTGCATCTCGGATAGCACCAAGACGGTTTCCGGCAAAGCCCCCCATGAGCGCTCCCGGTATATTAGCAATGATGAAACCCAGCGTTGCGCCACTAGGAAGAAGTCAGAGACCCAGGAGTCTAATCTAAGGGTATGCATACGATGCAGCACCGAGAATGGTCCACCATGGTACGATTCTCTCTACTTCCGGGCGAAGGAGCTATTGTAATGATTGAGTTATGGTTCCAAATTTCTATGAATAGTCTTACTTCGTCGAATACGTTGCCAAAAGTCGCGTCTGGATCTGGCCGTTCTCCAAACAGGTCTTCAGGCTTATTCTCAGTCTGTGGGGCGTTGGTGCCGGCAGCAGCACCAGCAAACATATTTGCAAAGTTAGCGAAGAAATTATTGCTCGCATCAGCGTCTGCGGAGCGTTCCGTATATGCACGGGATGCAAGTAGTGCGTCATATTCTCGCCGCCTGGCAGGATCCGAAAGGACATAATACGCATCAGCTACTGCCTAAATTGTCTCATTAATACCATATTTGAGAATGATAGTGATAACTTGCTTGAAACTTGGCCGTAGCAGCCTGGGAGCATTATGTCAGTGGGTGCTGTGGCCACGTCTGTCACCGAAAACATACCCTTCTCTCTTCTGGTGAAGCAGTTGGAATACGATCTGGATGTGTTCTTAACCATTGCGTTTTAGCTCCAAGGGCTTTTGTGTTTACAAATGAAAACCAACCTCAGGCTCTCGCGTTTATAGGCCGCTCGAATAGCCTCAGTTGTACAGCGTTTATCATCTAACCCCAATAAAGTATAATAGTCGGGAAGCGCAGAGGGCATTCTGAAAGGGGTCAATGGGTGTCGGAGTGCAGGTTGTTCCTGACCGTCGTGACCACTCTCGGGATATCAGGACCTTTGGCCCACTGAACAGTGCTCACAACTGTTCTCCATGAGTGCACTTAATGTTGAGCAAGTGCTAACCGAAAGCGTTGAAGGCCAGCCTGAGCCGGTGGGCGTCTCGGTTTCTGAAATTTCACACAACTCGCGTTTGGAGGCATACAGCAAACCTCAAAATGATCACACTTTTTCTAATATGACACATCAACCAAAAACAGTCTCCGAGGTCCACCAAACTAAGGAGAGCCAGCCCACGCCTGCAGCCGACTGCTTACCTCTTGTTTCCAACGCCCCTCCAGGCCAACCAAGTGATCAAAGAAGCTTCTCTGCGGCCCCTAATCCTCATGAAAGTCAGCAGGATTTGACCCATGAAGGCATTCCTCAGCCTGTTCGCCCTCACCAATCTACTCTGTCTGGTACAGAGCATACCCCTGCCATATCGGTTGTTCCCTCGTCTCCACTAACACCGGGTGCACCCCCTAACCCCATGGTCTCGTCGGAGGTCCATCGTTCGCTGGAACCATCAAATATGTCGGCGGCTGATCGCCGAGCTAGTCGAAGAAGATCGGCAATGGATGTAAGGAACATTTTATTCTTTCCTAATGCTCAGTTGCTAAGATCATTCCCATCAGTCTTCTGCAAATCATCGGTTGTCCGGGTTCTTTTCCAATCTTCTTCATTTACGAGAACGAGAGGCAGCCTCAAACACTTTACCAAATCCCCCCCCGGAATTCCACATCCGTCAGGTCTCACTCTCCTACGAGGGCATTGGCGTCAAGTGTCCCTAGTTCACCCCTTCCGAAGCTATCCGAGCCCCTCCCTCCCGCGTTTGAGTCACCAACACTTGCAGAGTTGGGACTATCGCTCTCTGTCTTAACTGGGGACCTCCCATCCCATCAATTCACTGCTCCCACGAACGGCACATTCCTCTCTCCCCACTACTTGTTATTATGTCACTCCCAAGGTCTCGATGTGCTGCCGTTGGTGTCGCCACCAAAGATCCAACCTTATGCACTGGTGAGACGTGTCGCATTTAAGAGCGTTGTCGTCATGGAAGAGAGAGGTGTTCTGGTTGCAAT
>CAJVPT010005562.1:0-12049 GCA_910592055.1 Acaulospora colombiana | reverse complement strand
AAATAAATAGATAAAAATAGAAATAGAATAAAGATCATGACTAAAAATAACTATCCAATGGTATTAGAGACTATTTTATTACACTTTCTCCTCCTTAAAAGGTGAAATTTTCTGAGTCAAGTTTCCTCATATAGGGAATAAAATCATTTCAATAAATTTTATTAGTCATTTAAAATAGATAGTTCATGAATAAGAACTTTGTTTGATAAATTTGATTTGGATTGCCTTGAAAGATTTCATAGATACACCTAGCTATGCAATAATAGCAGTGAGAATTTTGAAGTGGATTTTTCTGAAGGTACTGTTGTCACAATTGTTTAGAGTTCTGGATAGTATTCAATAGTTCTTTCAAATAGTATAAATTGATCAGAGTGACTATATAATCAGATTGTTACATGTATTGCTTGATTTTTAAAAGAGTATTTTTGATACTATCCTTTACTGGAACAATGAAATTGTATGGAAGTTCATATCGGTTTGAAGTTTTATTCAAAATGGATAACATATTTATTTTGAGTAAGTCTAGTTTCCTTGCAGCTGATTGTTAATAGCTAATATTGGATATTTTTTATGGGAATTTTCCCATGTAGATATTCCTTAAATATATTTTAAGGTTGCACCATTGATGATCCATCTATCCCAATTTGAATTGATATGATGGCTTGTTCAACTGATTATCAGTTCCTGTTCAACATTAAATAGATGGACTTGATGAACAATTCATCACTAATTCCCATATTCCATATATCAATTTTCTTGAAAATGCCTCATATCAATAGACTTGAGCATGCTATTGAACATCCTAATCCAGTGGTTAGTTGCATCATATTGATGCAAGAAAAAATGAAATTTCTTGATTGGGCTTTACTTCACTGTCATTGTTCAGAATATTAAGAAAAATTGGTCTCGCTTCAAACTAAACTTTCCATTCTTTGTGAGCAATTTAAAGCCCAGTAAAATACCTTGCAGTGGTTTTATCTTTGTAGTCAAGAAGCTATAGTTTAATATTGGTAATAGATAACTTCGCTTCTCAAAGTAAACTCAAGCTGATTGGCTTTGAAGCTTTCTCAATGGTTGGCAGTGCACTCAGAAATTCAAGCAATTCATCTCCATATAGAAGAACTGTGGGTTCAACTAGTTCAAGCAAATATCCTTTCAAATTCACCTTCCTCTAGAGCCATCAGTGAGTGATAGATAAGATTAATTGATCCTTTTTCCTGGAGTATTTCCCTAGCTTGGCAATTCTTATATCCAGGTCAAAAACCAACTTATGATCCTAATCCTTCTCAAGTTTCAAATGATGTGCCTTTCCAGAAAAAAGAATCAAATAATTAATTTTGCTATTTGTTTTTAATAAAAATTTCTTTTGTTACTTGATACTAAAATATTTTATTGTTACTGTAATATTTTGTGGACCGGTGATTTGTGGTATAAAGTGATGCTCTGAGAGTCCTTATTTCATGTTTATACTTTTTACTTCTAATAGATATTATGTAACACTCACATATAATTGTCATAACTATTCAATTATATTATCATGTCCAAAGAAGATAAATTAATAAACTAAGATAAGAGAAACTATAATTAAATAAATAAAATATGATATAATAAAGAAGAAAATAACTAAAATAAATGACTTTTTTGAATGCTATAGCCTCAAACACTACCTTGCACTTGGCACTATGTACTGTAGTTGACCAGCTTGAAGGCATATGTTATAGGTTTCCTATATTTTCAGAAAATCAAGGTCATCTACAACTATATATGTGGATTCAATAAGTTACTTAGTACAAATATGAATATATATAATAACTAATACTAATAATGTTTTTATTTTTCCTATAATATATAATGTTCTATAACTATATAATGATACTTGACTCTTAAATTGATTGTTTATAATATTTTTTCAATCAATCGGTGTTCACTGCCTTTTGAGTACTTTGTTCTCCCTGTTCCTTAATTTGTATGTTTTTGGTGTGATAATATTGTAATTATAATATGGTCCTATCCATTTTTTCTTAAATTTATCATTATGTACCTTTCTTTTGCTGATTCATATAATAAAACTTTTCTCCTATATTGAATTTTTAAACTTTGATTCCCTGATCATGATATTGTTTTTGTTTATCTTATGCTTTTTCAATATTTTGTTATGCACTAAGCCTTAAATTACTAAGACCACTAGTAATAAATTCAATATGTCACTGTAGTTATTGATTCAACATGTCATTAGATTCCTGTTTGTTATCCTGAAGATCGATAGGTAACCTTGCTTCATGGCCATAAAGTAGCTTGAATAATAAATATTTAGTAGTATTATTTTGAATAGAGCAGTAGGCAAATAATGCTGAGTCCAGTAAAGTATCTCATGTGTTACCATAATTACTAACATATTTAGTTAGAGTATTGCAGAGAGTTTTGTTGAATTGTTCAGTTAATCCATTGGTTTGTGAATGGTAAGTAGCTGAGAATTGGTGATGAATAGTCATTAATTTGCATAAAGCATCCACTAACTCATTAACAAATAGTGTTCCTTGATCAGATAAAAGAACTTTAGGGCATTCATGCTGACATATAATATTTTCATATATAAATTTTGTAATGGTGATAGCTTTGATATCCTTGGGAGCTTTTGCTTCAGGCCACTTGATAAGATATTCAAGGGCTACAACAATATATTGATTACCTTGAAAAGTTATTGACAAAGGTCCTATGATGTCAATTTCTATGTGGTCAAAAGGTTGTTCAACAGGTATAGGGTGAAGTTTCTCATGTGATATAGGGGCTCCTTACCACTGACAAGTATTACAACTTTTGATATATTCAGAAATAGTTTTGTACTAATTAGGTCAATAATATCGACTCCTTACTTGATTATAGGTTGCTTCAATTCCAAAATGTTTAGTAAGAATATTTCCATGAAGATTGTGTAAGATTGATTCCAATTCAATTGCCTTAATAACTTTGAGTGGTTCCATTGGGTTTTTAGTATTGTGTCAGAATAATGTATGGTGTTGAATAAAATAATGTGTCGCTTATTTTTTGAAAGTAATTATTTCATTTGCCATTAAGTCCAGAAATAGTTTTTCAGTAGAAATATAGGTATATAGTTGCTGATAGGTTTCCAAATTCATGATTAAGGTGTTGAAGTTGAAGAGAATCTTAATAATGTATTGGCATTTTGATGCTTCCTGCCTTTTTGGTATTGAATTTTGAAGGGTAATTCATAATAGTAAGTATCCATCATATTGTTCTTTTGTTTGGAGTGGAGTTATTAATTATATATTTAAGAGCTGAGTAGTCAGTAATAAGAGTGAATTCCTGAAGATAGATATAAAGATGAAAGTATTTCATGGCCCAGATGGTAGCAAGACATTCAATTTCAGTGGTAAAGTAATTCAGTTCAGGTCCAATAAGATTTCAGCTTGCATAAGCTATCATGTATTCATTTCCTTGTTCATTCAATTGAACAAGGACAGCTCCCATTCCTTTATAAGAAGCATCAATATACAGGAGAAAGGGATTGAAGAAATCTAAATAAGTCAAAATTGATGTAGTAGTTAATTTTTTCTTGAGTTCCTCAAATGCTAATTGATATTTTTTATTTCAAATATATGAAATATTTTTCCTTAAAAGCTTGTTCATTGGTTCACAATAATGGCAAAACTTGGTATGAAGTAGTGGTAATAAGATGCTAGTCCAATAAATCCTCACAATTCAATAGTATTGATTAGTATAGCAAAGTTTTTCACCTTTTCAACTTTGACTGGATCTGGTTGAATTCTATGTTAATTGATAATATGTCCCAAAAATATGAGTTCCTTTTTGCAAAAGTGGCATTTTTTCAAGTTGAGCTTGAGATTAGCTTGCCTAAATCTTCCTTTAAATATTGTAAGTATCTTCAAATATTGCAGAGTATATGTTGATGTTATCCAAGAATACTAATATATATTTTTTCTTGATATTATAGAAAATGTGATCCATAAGTCATTGAAAAGTGACTAATGCATTGATTAATCTAAAAGACATGACATTGAATTCAAAAGTTTCTTATTTGGTGATGAAAGCAGTTTTTTCTTTATCCACTAAATTCATTTAAACTTGTCAATATTCACTGGTCATATCCAAAGAAGTAAACCATTTGGCCTTTCCTAGTGAATCAAAAATTTTATCAATCCTAGGTAATGAATAAGCATCCTTTTTTGTGACTTTATTGAGCTTCCAGTGGTTTATACAGAACCTTGTTTGACTATGTTCTTTTTAACCAACACAGTTGAAAAAGTCCAGAGGCTATAAAATGGTTGAATAATTTCTTGAGCCAACATGAGTTCAATTTTTTTTCCCACAAATTCATATTCAACAGAAGATATCCTATAAGATCATTGTTTAATTGGTAGAGTATTTTCAGTAATAATGTGATTGGTGACCAAGTCAGTGCATCTAGCAAGTTAGTCATCAGTTGCAATTATATCTTGGCATTGTTGTATCAAATGGCTAAATTGATTTTGTTGTTCCTGGGTTAAATCAGGTAGTTTATTCAGCTCCTTTTTATGATCTACATTCAAGTATTGAATAAGTTTCCAATCCTTGACTTTGAATTGATAAGTAATACAACTGTCATATTCCTGTTTCAAGTAATGATCACATCAACAGACTGTTTTTGATCCTTTTCATTCCTTTTACAGAGATTTAGAAGTCAAGAGCAGTTGTTGTGTGGCTTCAAGTTTCTAGATATAAGTTATTGATTTTTACACTGCTCAATAGTGATTGTTGACTTATCAATTGTCACTAGTGGTTGTTCATTAGAGTTCTCCAAGAGTGCACAGTAAGTTTGATTCTTATTCAAAGTTTCCTTATATTCCAATTCATCAGTTGAATCATAAATTTTCTTTCCTTTTCCCTTATTCAAAGGTTCAATTTCTATAGGCCTTCCATCATTATTAAATTTTGATTTTTCCCAACATATAACTTTGCATCAAATATTTTTGCCCAAATAATTCAAGTCTATAGTTTGATGGTCATAATTAATAATAGCCTTGATTTTTGTAATCTAGTCATTTTCCACAATAACAATATATTGAGTTGATTCAGATATATCTACAGTGACAGGTATGATAATTTCTTTGATAGTGATTGGCAAATTCTTTACCTTGTTCAATAATCATTTTTTTTCTTTATTTATATCCACAAGATTGATAGAAGATGGTTTATGAATAGTGCATCCCAAAGAGTCCAAAAATGGCTTAGAAATAATACTGCTTGTTGATCCAGTGTTAATAATTAAATAGATAGAATAGTCATCAATTTTTGTATTACAATACAATGCTTTCACAACTTTTGGATTAATTGGTTCAATTAATTCAGGTAGAGAAGACGTTGATATAGATGGATTTGAAAATATAGGGGATATCTAACCTATAAAATGCTAATTACTGTACTATTGATTCATAGATTTATCTATTTTTATTATATATCTTAATAATTCTTAAATAGTAATATAAATATAATCTATATATTATTAAATAAATATTAAGTTTATAGATTTATAGATTTTTAAAACTAATTTATTCTATATTTGCTATTATATTTTATTAATAAAAAATTATATTTAGAAATAATTAGAAGGAATATTTCTTTTATAATATTTAAGAATTTTACAAATTATTAAAAAAATGATAATATAAAGAGCTATATATCAATAGATTTTAATTTAAGCCTAACCAAAGTAAAAAAAATATATATAATTATCTAATATAAATACTTCTTTTTTAAAAACAAAATAATAATTTATTTAGAAATATCAAAAGATCTGTATTAAATAAATTATATAATTAAAGAAAACATTTTAAATATATTATAAAATATTTATATTAATAGGCTTGTTATCAATAGAGAGTGATATAAACAATACAATAGCACTTCATATCTAGGATTATGTAATATGAACATGTTATGTTTACTAGCTTAAATAGTAACTCACTTATATATCTAATATACAATTTATTTATATATTTATATTTTATACTTATATGTGATAGTAGCTATCAATAACAAATAGATCTAATAATAGTAATATAGTTTATAGTCACAGATCAATACCTTATTTATATAAACAAAAAGCAAATAAACAAAACAAATAAACAAACAAGTGTTACTTAAATAAATAAGAAATAATCATCACCTAATTTAGAAAACTTTAATAATATCAAAATAATAATTAATAAAACATATCAATATCATATATAGCAATCTATTTTCTATATTATATAACCAACATATTTATATAAAAATACAAACTTCTACAGGTTGCTAAAAAAAAAAGCATATATTATTGAAACTTTAATCCAGTTAATAGACAAATATAATCAACAAAAAAAATTATGAACCTTATAAATCTTCTTAAATATCATCTTATTTCAAGGAACTATCACAAAACCAGTCTCAGATCTAACTAGATACTTAGTTATAGATGGTATAACACTAAAATTCTGGATATTAATTATACTACCTTTATCAAGATCAATATTTTCAAATAATATATTCTTTATCTATGGATTATAGAATAAAGAAAAGAAGGAAATCTTCTAACTTCTTTCTTAGAAAAAAAATATCTATATATAATAGAATAACTTAATATACCTTATAACTATTATCAATAAATAAGTTGATAGTCAGAAGTGATCTTTCTACTAACAATTCACCTAATAAGGTAATGACTATAGAAGTTTAAGCAACTATATCAATTAAAATTATTATTATTATTGAAGTCAAAATGAATGACTCAAACTAGAAAACAAAATTGAAATAGAAGTTATCAATGAAAAAATTAGAGGAAACAATATAGCAGAATAGTAAACATATAAGACAAGAAATAAGAAAATATCCAGTATTAATATATATCATATAAAAAAAAATAGAGATTTCAAAATATATATATTTATCTTAAACCTTTCAGGAAAAACTGATATAAAATAAATAGAATATTTTCAGAATATATTAGGTTTACTAAAAAACACTTATCTCTTCACAAAGAAATCTATTAATAGCAATGCTTGAACAATATTTTGCTATAAAAAGGAAAAAGATGCATTAAGATGTCTTGAAAAAATCCATAGAAAGGAGAAAGATAGTTTTACTATTATATCTTTAGAAATGGACAAATAGTTTTACTTCAATCAACTATTAAACAAAAAAGTGTTTCATAAAACAAAGAAGAGAAAAAAATATTATTGATGGTTACCTTGATAGATATTGACTGAAATTACTCATATCAAGAAATTAAAGTAGTCCTTAATTATTATAAATAAATAACAAATATCTATATTTTCAACTACTAATGGTTACAATATAGAATTAAGGTACATATTATTTTTTATAAACAATATATTGGTTTTGAGAAAAATAGATGATCCATATCAGAGCAAAAACTATTAGAATCATTTTTTCTTAAAATGAACTTGATGATAAAAAAAACATCAAAATTATCAAACAATATAATGCACAATCCTTGTAACTATATAGAGTATATAATACTATTACTGGACTAATTCAAGGATAGTTAAAAATATCAAGGTCAGAGCATGCTACATTTCTAGAAATCCACATATACTCAAAAGGAAGAGGCTATGTTATAATCTGCTTTTTAATAGCACAAGATTTCAACAATCTCTTAAAATAACAAGTTTGTATTCATGAGTACAAACCTATATAGAGTATAAAAGAATACTTTAATCAAAAACAATAGTGTTCTCAAAAAAATGTGATTTCAATGAAGCTAAAGAATCTAACACTAAATCTATACAGTTATATAAACAACAACTAATAATATAAAAATATGGAACTTGTAGATCTATAGCACAGTAGTAGTGCTCCTAGGTTACAATTACAAGGTCCATAGTTCAATACTATATGAGGGCCATATAAAAAATTTATGGAATTAAAAAACTATTTATAATGCAAAATACAGTCAGACATATAAAAAAATACTGATCATCTCTATTTTGGTTTTATACAACAAGGTTTTTCTACTTCTGATTCTAAGTAGATTTTTCTTTTTATAAAAGGTACAATTAACACAGTTAAATATAAATAAATCTGGAAAAGATATAAAATTGATAATTGTATTGAATTTATTAAGAACTATACTTTCCTTTTTATGGAACTAGTAAGTCAAGTTTGACAAGTTAGTTAAAAGGAATTCAGAAAAATTAAATATTCAAAAATAGAAGTGTCTAGATTTTTTAGATAGATGGTAGCAGAAATTTAATTTGATTAAATATTTTCAGGCAACAATCATTTGATAAATCCTTTCAAAATAGGATTTTAAGAATATTTGCAAATACTAATAATAAAAATATATAATCACTGCAATTAAATTTGTAAATTACTTTATTAATATTAATAAATGAGGCTAAACTTTTATTTCACAATATAAAAATGGATCAATCTGATATTAGAAGCAATATAAGGTTCAACTGATATATAATACAAGAGAATAAATAAAAATCTGAACTCAAAAAAAGAACACATCTTGATAAGAAGAAAAGAAAACATAATCTTTAAGGCAATAAGTCTATAACTGATAAAACAGAGGCCTCAAATACTTTATTATTAATAGTAACAAAAACCTGTCAATTATTATAATAAATAAAGAATACACAACAAATCTGAAAGCCTCTATCTTGAAAGTGAAAGTAATCAAGATTCAATTCATTAGATCCTAGACAATCTCAAGTGATTGAACAATATAATAAATCTAATTAAACAAAAAAATGGCAATTAAAATAGGATTAGAGAAGACAAAAAACAACTATTTCTAAAAGTAATACTAGTTTAATTAAGATATATCAGAAAAGAATTTAATCTATAAGAAAAATCGAACTTATCCTGAAAAAAAGGTGTGATTATTAAAACAATAGCAAATATCAATACAATCTCTTTTAACACAATACATATTATACTACTTAATAATTTTATCAGTATAATTAAAATAACACTATTGAAAAAATAAACAAAGAATAGATACTATATAAGAATTATACCATAGGCAACTCCATATTAGATAATACTATTACAATTGAGATACATAATATTAAAGGTATTAATATTAGTCTCAATCAACAAAGATTATATAAACTTATACAAGAACTTGACATGGATATTTCAAAGATCTATAAAACTAAACTAATAGTAGAAATAGCAAATTTTGCTTTTAACCTATAATAAACATACAAGTTTTTTTATAGCTTTAATAATGAAAAGTATAGAGAATATGGAATAAAATTTCTTATTAAGAGAAATATATAAAAAAAGCTAGAATTAATTAAAAGAATAGAAGGTTATACAATAGGAGTTAATTTTTTATCAATAAAAAGCAACTCTGTATTTACAAAGTATATCTGTATCTGAAAAAGCTAAAAGTAGATAGTTATAACAGTTGCTTCAAAAAAAAATTTTAGATAGATAAAAAAATCACTTTAAAGTCATAATTATAGATGATTTTAATGTAATTATCAATCCAATAGTGAATTGATTTCTATTTACTCACAAAATAATCTCAAGATACAAAAAAGTTGAAATAGACTTCTTCAACTTTTTATAAAACTAGAATTATATAGATATCCAAAACATTTGAGAAGAAGAAGGAAATATTATCTTTACATGGATAAACAAATTAATATATAGCAGAATTGACTATATCAAAAATAAGTCTAAATAATATATATGAATTCAAAAATATTTTAGTAGAGGTACTACTGGATAGTAATTATATTTTTTTATTAATAAGAATAGAACTCAAAAGGACTTGGCAAGAACTCAAAACTATAATCATTAAAAGTATATACAAGTATCTCAAAAAGAAAAGAGTTTATCTTAATTTCAATAGAGAAAAAGAAGTCAAGATAGAATTAATAATTCAATGAATGATTTTGAAACCTATAGAAAAACCAATATAATTTTTTTTCTTTTAAAAAAAATTCAAATTAACTGGAACTTAAAAACTATAGAGGATATAAAGAACATAAAAAAGACTATCCAAAACCTATAAAACATTTGTAAATCCCTCAATGAAAAATAGTATCTTACAATAACAAAAGAAATTCTAGAGCAATTAAGTAAGATCATCAAAATAAAATGTATCTTTAGAATAATATACAAGAAAAAAAAAGTTTTCATATTAAAAACCAAATTAAGAAAGCTCTGGAAAACAGATATAATAATCTTAAATTCAATCAGAAGTGAATACTAAGCTCAATCTTGAACTGTAAAAAAACCTAGAATCACATTAAACTGAATACTTATCAAAAACTAAGATGAGAGAATATATTGCTATGAATCTTCAAACTATTAGAGACAAGATTGAAGAATATCACAAAATGACTTTCAAACAAAGAAATGTTAACTTTAAAAGTCTTGATTTTTTCTAAATAAAAAAATATTAATCCAAAGAACAGATTGATCCAATAGGATACTTATTATTAATAGAAAAAATTAAGGAAAAAAAAGTCTGAAACTACTTTGCAATCCCTTCTAGACAACAAGGCTGCTGACCTCTCATATATCAATTATAAAATGTCAAACACTTAAGAGTTAAAGAAAAAGAAACTTTATATTTTCTTTTTAATAAAGTCCTAAGTATGAACCCGATACCTAAAAAATGAAAAGTAATAACATTGATCTCATTCCAAAATCCAAGTTCTGAAAATATGATTTAAGCAATATAAGACCTATTGTTCTTCTAGAAACAACTCAAAAATTCTTTATCAAGATTCTTATCAACTAACTATCAACTATCTACAAGCAATACAAAAACCTAAAAAGTCTGAACTTTGCTGATCTATAAGAAAAGAGTATAGCAAAACCTATTGATCTGTTAAATAACATCTGCAAAGAAGTCAGAGAAAAGGAAAAAAAACTATGTATTTTTTTTCAAGATATTGTCAAAACCTATAATACAATATCTCTTTATATACTTAAAAAGGCCATATATCAAATTTTAATTCTTACAACTGTCAAGAAGCTTATAATAGATCTTTTTAAAGACAAAAATTGTAGTATCATTCTTTTCAATGGACTCTTTAATCCAATAGTAGCAAGAAATAGTATAAAATGAGAAGAAATAATCTTTTTATTATTAAAGAGAATTTTTTACAATCCACTGTTATGCAAAATTCAAAACAATGGTAACCTGGATTATTCTATTAAATAAAAATAATCACCCAATTTAAACAAATCTAAGAAAAAAATTAAGCTCTTTTTAAGACAAGCAGTAATTACTTACATGAATAATATGACCTGAATTATCAATCCAAAAAAGATCTGAAAATGATTTTGAAAGAAACAAAAAAGTTCCACATAGTAAATAACTCTCAGGTTAATACAGAAAAGTCAATTATTTTTACTATTAATTGAATTCTCAAGTTTTTGAAACTGTTCAAGCCGGAATAGAGAGTATTATAGTCTATAAAATCAATAAGAATAATTAAACCAGATTTCTTAATATTTGATTAGGATCAAGACAAAAGAATCAGGACATTATCAGTCTAATAAAATCAAAAATTAGAATAGTAATTCAAACAATAACAAAAAAAAAGTTGACAGAAAAACATATCCAATATATTATCAACAGGATTTTGATCCCAAGAATAGAATATAGAATATAATATACACATCTAAATGAGAAGATATAAATAATCTCACAGCCATGTTTAGGAAAGTATTCAAGAACAAGGCCTTAGTTTGTAGAACAATCTCAAATAGTTGTATCCATAAGAAAGAAATATATGGTCTCAAAAGTATCTAAGAAATACAACTAGAAAACTATATACTGTCGTGGGCTATCCCGGTGAATCCGTCACTAATTCGTAGTGCCTGCGTAACCCAGACTTCTCAAGAATATTCACAAATGACACAAAGAAGAGAACGCCTTCTATAAAAAACACTTAAGGAAGGCAGAGGTGTGGTGATTGACTTGGCTGAAGGTAAGTGTCTCTTTATTGTGTTCTGTTTCTTTGGTATATCACTAACTCTTATCTCTATTCTCAAT
>CAJVPT010005561.1:0-12049 GCA_910592055.1 Acaulospora colombiana | reverse complement strand
GGATCATTATCATGTTGAAATATAATATCTTTAGGAGCTAAATGATAATATCTTAATGAATACATTAATTCTTCTTTTAAAATTTGTCTATAAAGCTTTGCATTAAGATTTTCTTCAATTATAGATAAATATCCTGTATCATAATAAGTAAAACATCCCCATATATTAATGTTATCTTTACTAAATTTAGTTATAGGAATTATATGTTGATCCTTTAAAGGTTCTATAGATTTTCTCCAGTAATATTTATGTTCTTCAGCTCCAAAAAGTTGAAATTTAGTTTTATCAGACCAAACCATCATACTTCAATCTTCTATGGTCCAATTTTTATGTAATTTTGCAAATTATAATCAGATTTTTTTATGTGTTTTACTTAAAAAAGGCTTCTTGTACTGTGTATATGCTTTAAATCCATTTTTCTTAAGAATTCTTCGAATTGTGTTGACATTAATATTTATTTTTCATATTTTATTAAGGATCTACATATATCCATGGCAGTTTTATATTTTTCTTTTAGAATTTTTCGAATGACAATATGTTCTTCACATAGAGTAAGTTTAGGTGGACGACCAGGAATAGGTTTATTTTCTAATTTGTTTGTTTCAAGATTTTTTTTTTAAGTCTAGTTATAGTGGAATAATGAACATTGTTACCAATTTTGGTAGCAACTTGACGTAAACTATAACCTTCTTCTAATAAGGTAATAAATAGCCTTTGCCCTTTTCTCTATAGATAACTGTCTTGAAAACATTTGGTTTATACAAGGTTTGAATAAATTTTCGCATTTTTATACTGTATTTTTACAAAAAAATGCCAAAAGTCACACAACAGTAAATTTTTATTAATTGCATCATAAAATTTTTTTTTATTATTTTAATCACTATTCTAATGTATACACCAATAGATTAGATTATACACTGTATATATTATAAATTTCCTCATGATTTGATCTGATCTGATCAAAATTTTAACACTTAAAGATCGACGATCAGGTGTTGCGTTCTTTTTGGGAGACGGTGTATCCCACACGCCTTATTCGAGAGCCAGGATCAGAAAAATGGGAACTTGAACCTGTGAAAGCAATTGCTTTAGAATGAATCGAATCTAGACCATTTGCAAAATATAAGCGCCCAGTTGGAAAAGATGAAATGACGTTAAAAAAAGGTAATACTGTCCGTTGCTTACTTGCCAATGCAGAATGGGAAGGGGTATGGAGAATCAAAGGCGAGCAACCAATTTCACATTTAGTCCAAGTCTTCATAAAATTCGAAAAGTTGTCGTCATAAAGAATGTACCGGTTTTATATTATTTCGATGGAGAATATACACCGTCTCGTGGATTTGTGCGAGAAGAACTTATGCTAATAGCCAACCTAGAAAAAGTTGGGTATCCACCCCAAAGCATATTACCTATACATGTTTTCTATGGTTCCGAAGGGAAATAGATCAGGCTGAGAAATATGCCAAGAAGCATGGTGGTCAATGTCTCGGCAGAACTGGTCGAGTAAGTGGTCATGACGTGTATATTTGGTTTTGTGAAAACATCAGTGGGAGTATCCACTAAAATATATTATGAAAAAATTCGAATGGTGTCCGCTATGCCACCATAGAAGTGGTGAACGTCAATGCCGATATATTTTTGAGGATCAGTTAGGCAAAAAATTCCCATCATCCAAATCATATGGCATCTCTTCTTGAGTCATCATTTATTGAATTGGAGTCGCCATCGTGCGTATTCTCCTCATCAAAATACACATCATCGTCTGGAGTGACCGTGTTCATTTTAGTGGAATTCGCCTCAATGAAAAATATATCTTCATCAAACCACGACTCTTCCTTGGAATTATCAGAAGAATTGTCATCAGCGTCTTCGGCGGAGACATGGGGATAGATGCAGTTGATTCCTTTGGAGACAAGATTTCCAATACATTATTCTGGTTGGGAGTATTTTTCGAAGATATGTTCTGGGAAGCGTTCGCTGGTGAGACGCTTTGTTCCTTTATAATCTTTCTAATTTGGCCGTTAGTAAGTTTTGAAATGAAATTTACACTATAAGTTTTAATAAGTTTGATTTTATCTAGGCCTATTTCTTAAATTTTCAGAAAGATGTAAACCCAATTTTTAAGATTTCTGTTTGCGAAGCAAATTATGTTTTGTAATGGAATCATATATTAAGCCTCTTGCCTTCTTTTCACCGAATTTATCTCCACTAATTTTTATAATTCCATTGAGCCAAATTATGAAATCCTTCGCATAGAGGCACCAGCATAAAATTTCTTCCTGATTTGCACAATTTGCACCATCTTCAACATCGAAAGCTTTATTACATCATTGAGCTAGACGTTGCAATGCCTCGTCGATGTTAGATTTTCCGGGACCGGCGGTCTCGGAAATTCTGGTCACATATTTTTGTTCTATTGGCACTTGTGAAGCAACTCCGGAGCAAATAATTCTTGCTTAAGCTTATCCACACCCTTCCCTTCTTGCACTTTGAATTCAGTTCGCTACATATCTTTTCTTCCGATGACGTGCTATTGCATGAGAGAGTAACCGAGTTGAGATCTTGAGACATTTTCTTTTCGGAATGTGTTGGAAGGGACTCTTGGGTTTTAAGTTTTTTTCTTTCGGCTGTGCGCTCCCGATCTCTCTGTCTAATTCTTTTTCTTGTGCACCTCATTCAAGAAAGCGTCCGTTTCCTTGTCTTCAGGTAACGAAGTATCCACTAATGGTTTCTCGTAATGTGATACCGTTGGCACATGATCTGCAACCAAATTGAAGTTAGATGAATTGTTGTTAGAATTATCATTTCTGTCTGCAACTGTTCCACTTTCGAAGCTCAGCGTTCTCTTTAGTATTATTTTTCCCCAACTCCTCGATTGTGGCTCTGAGTTTGACATTTTCAGCATTACGCCTCGTTCTCTCTTCCTCAGTCATTCTTAGAGTCTCGGCAATCCTGCGTTTAAGTTCAGTTCTCTCAGCCCCAAAGTTAGCGGACTTCATTCTAAGATCAGTATTTTCCTTTCTAATCTCTACATTCTCCTTCCTGAGCTCTGCAATCTCAACATTCTCAGACTCAAGCTCAGTGATGCGCTGTTTCAATAATTCAAGCTCTGATGGCATGATCTCTATATATAACTAATACACTATATATAAAGATTCAAAATAAAAAATTCCGCGGTCTCGGAAAATTGTCAAGAAAAAAATTTTCATTAATGCATGCAAAAAAATAAATACAAATGCTGCCCTCGATACATGACGTCTATGTTATTATACATGATTATTTTTTCGAACGACAACCCTCTACCCTCATACACACACTCCAACCTATCTTTAAACAATCCATCGATAACCTCCATAACCCGCTTCACGTTTTTACGCAAGTCTTTTTCTTCTTCCGATTCTTCCTTCAAAGCAGATTCTGAAAATCGAATATTGATGAGATCCTTGCTTGTGCTTGATATTCCATCCGAGTATGAAAAGAATAAAATACCATTCCGAGGCTGTTGTAACGATTCCGTAGATATAGTCGAAGTAATCCCTGAACGTTTCGCCAGATTTTCGTTTCCTATTCTTTTTATTAACTTGTAGAGCGCTTTCACATTGGATCAAATTTTGAGCAAAACCCATAACCACTTGATGTAGCTTCCCTTCCGTGATGCAAAGAAGTTCCTCGAGGGATTTGATTGCGTAATCAACTCGACCGGTACTTTCTTCGCCAACAATTTCGAGCTGAGGAGCTAAGGTAAGCTCTTTATCTGTTATTCTTTTGACGATATAGAGCGAAGCGTGAAGAATAGTTGAAATATACTCGCAACGCATGGCTTCGCTACCACCGGCAAGTATGCTCCCCATATTTCCCAATCTACGCTTTATGTCCTTTATACATTAAACTAATTTTTCATCGTCACCGAGTTTGTGGGTCGCCTAGATGTCAGACCGGGTGAAGAAAAATAATGAGTTATTTATATCGATCATGAACGTAAATTAATGAGCGAACTCCTGCAGCAATAGAAAACTCACTGGTTGAAATTGACGAATAGTGCCTATTCACCGTCAATTCCGTATTTCGTCAGCACCTCCTTAAAACTGCAGTATGAGAAAACCGCACACCTTTTCTCCTTACACTCCTTAGCGATGTCCACGAGAGCTGTTGCAGGTCCCGATTTCATTTCATGCCGCTCATACTCTTCCTTAGTTATCTTGAAAAAGGTACGGCCATTTATTCTCTCCTTCTCAATTATATCATAATCTTCTGGTTCAAGCTCCAATTCTCTTCCTTACTCAAGAAATCTATTAGCTACTTCGTTTTATATTTTTTAATTTGTCCGCCAACGAGATCGTCTCATTTCCAGCAACAGTTGTGGAGATGGAAGCTAGAATATAAGGTGTACTAGTTTCAGACATAGTGTTGCGTTTTTATAGGGTCATTTGGTTCGAACAAAAAAATAGTGGCATTGACATATGTTTTTATGTCGCACAGGAATTGCATCCCAGTTCTCCTGTACAGCCAATGAAATAATAATACTTTATATAATGTGAATAAAAATTTCTAAATATTTGTTAGAGGAAGTTTTGGGAGTAGTGAGGTGTACAATGATCATTAGATTATCTTTTTTGGTATCAAAATATTTACCAAGTGATTCAAAAAAACTTCTGTTGATTCTCTGATAATACACAAAAAAGATGTTTGGCAAAATTTTTTAAATCTCTTGACTAATAAAATTTTATTATTATTTTTTAAACCAACTTGAAGAATATCTTCAAGAGTTACTACTATATTTTTTTTTGTTTGCAAATCTCTTTGATCAAAACTTAATTTTTAGTAATTAAAAAAAATTAAAAAATACCTTTATTACTAATAATAAGGAAGTTCTTAAAGAAAAAAGAAATTTCTATAAAATATCTAAAAATCTCTCTATACTTTTGAAGCAAATTTTATAAAAATTCATTACAATAAAAAAACTTATTTCTTCTCTTGTCAACTATTACCTTTTTAATGTTTCTATTTTCATGATTTCTAGAAAATTTTATCTATCTCAATTTGACCCTAAATTTTTGGATAACAATATTTAACAAAAGTAATTGGTTAATATAAAACATATTAGTTTTGAAAATATAATAAAATTCCTATTGGTTATACTCATATATTTTAATAATGTTATTAATAATTAAGAAATTTTTAAATCAAGTAAGTTTCTCTGAAAAACAACTATAATACTGAAAAATAAGTGACAATTATACTATATAACACTATATAATACCTTCATTTTTAATAAATTTCTCAAGTAAAAAAAATTTTTTTTACTGAATAAAAGTTGAATCTTTAAGTTTTTATCTTAATCAAATAAAATTCTTAAAAAACTTCTTTATCCTGATCAGATAAACTCTTAAGTAATATAATACTGATATTACTAGTGTGATAAGTGAATTTATATATCAGTTGCATAATAAATTTCTTAAATGATCTTGAATTTTCTCTTATTTAGAAATAAATAAATTTCTCAAATGTAATAAAGTTAGAAAATATTTCAATCAGGAAAATCCCTTTCAAGAGGAGGTTGTTAACTATATTAAGAACCTTTTAAAAAACCTTGAATTGTTTCTACTATTTCTTGTTCCCAATTATTTTAGCAATTCATTGTATTTCAAAATAATCAACAGCAAAAATTGTTAATAATAATCTTGATAATTAGAAGTCAAGTATAAATTATCAGAGGAGTGTAGTATTGTTCCTTAAATCTGACTTAAAGTATCTAGTTGAGACTTAATTTTGTTTGATCCAAACTAACTTAGTAGACTCCTCATATTTTTTAAGTAATGTAATCCTTTAACTAATAATGTACAAATATGAGTTAATCATCATGTGAAAATCATTGTAATATTGTGATGCTTATTTAATATCTCGATAAAGACACGTCATGACGGCATGATTGCGAGTAAAAAAATATATTTATTTACCAAGTGATTCGTTTGTTTTCATAAGATTTTTTGGATATACGCTATTTTTATAGAGATTAAATTTAGGGATATCGATAGGTTTTTCAATTTTGATTTTGAGTCCTTTAACACCACTAGTCTGGAAAATACTGATCAAAAATTTATCATCCTAGCTTTATAAATAACCAGTGACCATCATCTTGCTTTACTAAATACAAGGCTCATAATGAGAAAAAACTCGCTTCCATACATACATAATTTATGACATATACAGTACACACTGTATCTTATTTTGCATTATGTTTCTAGAAAATTTTTGCGGAATGTTGTTTGATCTTTCTCCTACGTCTACATGCTTTATATCTTGCTGGGAAAAGTTAAGGGGATAAGAAGAATAATCACATTGTCGTATGATGCCAAGAGTTCTATGAAAGGACATGCAAACGGAATCTTCTTACCTTTTCACATGGAGATCTACCGGAGAGACACATAGTTGGCCTTACGCCCGGCGATCTCAAAATTGCGAAGTCCTCAGCCTTTCATAAAATATGCTTTTGTCGTCAATATCTATTTTTACGATAGATCCTGTCTTGTGTGTAGACTTTATTTTACTTTTTTTTCTCATGTTTGTTTGTGAAAAAATAAAAATGTTTTCTTTTTTTATGCAAAATTAATGTCACACAAGACCTGACTGAATTTTTGTCGCACAGAAAAAAATCTTCCGAACCGATGATCACCGCTCCGGACTAGTTAGTATCACCATTCCAATGCTAGTTCCCGATTAAGAAGTTCAGAAATAGTGTCCATAATCATCGGAGGCACATTGTTACTACAGACATCTTCATCAGAAACGCAGTCAGGTAAATTTTCTATATGAATATTTGGATTTAGCTGGTCCATGACTTTTTTGCTAATATTTTCACATCCTTCCAAATCTAGAAATTTTAAATTGAAACATATGCGAGCAATTTCTTTGGTAGTCGTACTAGTAATATTACAGTATCCGAGTTTGAGGTGCTTGAGTCTTGAGCAGGAACGTATAACATTACAAATTTATGGTTTACTGACAAATGAACTGCCACTTAGCTCGAGAGCTGTTGCTCATCATTATGGCCGATCTCTAATTGTCTTAAATTCGGAGATCCCTTGATGATGGCTATAATTAATACGTCATGCAAAGACCTAGCCCCACTAAAGTCAAGATAAGCTATATTGAAACATCTTCGCTAGTATCTTTGCTATCTCCACGGCTAAATACAATATCAAGTTTTTATGTGAATTTGGGCATGAGCTTAAGATGCAACTTATAGATTTATCTGTAACCCAACGCGCTTCGGCAAAATAAAACTCTTGCAATTTCTTGCGATTTCAAAAAAAGTTTTATTGCTAATATTTTTGTAGTAAGAAATATTTAGATGTTCTAATTTACAACATGATTGCACAATTGCCTATAAACCCTTATCGGTTATTTGAGCTTCCCACAAATTAATATATCTCAAATTAGGATATGATTCCGTTATTATAAATAGTAATTTATATACTTTCTTTGAAATCTAAATTAATTATATTCGGAAATGTTTTCACAATACTTTTTATTTTTTTTTATCTGAAAATGAATGGTAAAAAGTAATTTCTAGATTAGTTGTATTTGAGACATAAGCTGGCTTATGCTTCTCGCTCATTATTTTTATCTCTTGCAAAATAATTATAATCTTCTGGAGAATAATGCCCATATCTCATATCATCCCCCTTTAGCTCAATGTGTTTCATAGAATAGAAGTACTGCATCTGTACCACAATCGGAATACAAATAGCGCGGGATACAGTGTCTTATCTACTGCTAGGAAATATAGAACTCGCTTCAATAATTTTGCAGACAGAAGTTGATGGTAAACGCCAGAATGAGAGATGAATTAACCAACTGGAGCATGATTATGTCCGAAGCGAGCAAGAAATTCAAGATCGTAATAGGGAGATAGATCGCCTTGAAAAGGCTTCATAAGAAGAAATATCAGAACTGAAGTCCGAAATCTCTGGCCTAAAAATCAGCTATATCAAGCTAAGAAGGATGTGCGAGATAAGGAAAAATATGTCTTTAGTTTAGAAAAACGATTAATAATCTGAGGAACAGATAGAAAAATTGCGATGTCGGATCAGAATCATCTCATTACGAAAAAATTCACTAGAACGAGGGAATTCTCCAGACTTGTATAATTCCGATTATAATATGACTACAATCACGGAGCTAGCAAATTCTATTGATGGCTACGTGGACAATAGGGCAACAGCTAGAGATATTCTGATAAATCAAATAAAAGGGCAACAAGACAAATTCGTCGAAAAGAGAATAATTTGCATTAGGATTTAGTCCGTGAGCAACGAAAGCGTTATTATGCAGAGGCCGAGCGAGATTTTGCTATTACGCGAAGAAATCTTGCTGAAGGAGCGATGGAAAGGGTTTTTGGCTAATGCCCAAAGTCAAGTAAATGGAATGCTAAGAAATATAACAGGAAAGCGAAATGTATTGGTATATTTATACAGGAAAAATTTGCCTTACAGTTATTATATCAGTCTGATATCTGTTTTTCTTATTCTTCTATTTTGCTAATCAGATTAAGACTGTATTGATTCGTTGTCAGACTCTGAATCCTCTTTATATTATATTTCCTTCTCTCTTGAGGATGTACTGTCTTAGTCTGAAGTTCTTCCTAGTGAATAAAAGTATATTGTCTTAGGGCATTGACAAAATCTTGTGATAATGTAAAGCAGATAAAAATATAACCTCTTCTCTTTGAGTGTATATAGGTTTTTGGAGATATGGCATGTTTTGGCCTTGGTATATATAACTGTTTGTACAATTCGACTGGTAATGATATTGTGTATTCCATATAGTTTGAAGAATTGAAAATTGCATTGTTTGATAATTTTGTCAATTTTTTCACCATTAAACTCAAGTTAGGTAAAAATAATTCTAATAGTTTATGCATTAATATAAATAATCCATCCCCTTTTAAGGTTAATATATTGTTAATAAAGAATAATGTATATCTTAATTCTTTATTACAATATAAGTACAAGTATTTATAAATATAGATATTTATTATATTTTAATATTTATAAATAGTAAATTTAATTTCTGAAAATAAGTAGTTTTACTCAATATCTATTAAAATAGCTATCAAGAATATTTTATTTTATTTTTTTTTTTTTAACTAGTTCAACTAATAGAATAAATCTTTATTGAAATATCAGCAGTATATTTTTAGATTATATGAGCCATTTGTATAACCTTTTTAAACTACTTATCCCTAGTTAAGTCCATCAATTTTATTATATAGTGGCATCATTTTTGTCAGTTGCCCTACTCTGCCTGGGCCTATAGCATTCTAAAGATCTATTATGGACTTCTTATTGTAATCTTCAAGAGGCTTATGATGACATTTCTTAATATAGTCATGTTTTATTACTTAATAATAATAAGCACCATAGATAATCCTTACCATATATAGTCCTTAGAGGGCTGGTTCAAATCTGGATTTTTCTATACACAGTAATCATGTAATAATATCTAGACAGTTCAATAATGTGCTGTGCAGATGATATATAGTCTCCCATTATGACCATTTTTAATTACTTCTTAGGTATAACCTACAGGTAATAATGAGTCCCTAAAGTATTTAACATATAAAATTTTGCAGATTACTTATGTCTCTTTTTGAGGAACAAAATTCATAACTCTTCACTTTAATAGGGACAAAAGTTGGAAAATATTATAAATTAATGATTTAAATAATAGAAAACAATTGTAGATAGTTTTTTTATAGTTAATAATTTAAAATTTTTAATTTTTCTTAATAAAGAACATTTGACTTTTGTTACTGTTTCCTCCTTTAGGAATCCATCTTTACTTACAAGAGGTATTTCTTGATCAAATGAGATCTTAGATCTCTTCCAAATACATCCATACATTATGGTTCCCATTATAACACTAATGCTAATCACCAACCTCATTACAATCTATCCTCTCTCTATTAACCATTGGTTTCACAATCTATAGAATCTTTTTATTAATTCAAGTTTGTTATAATCTATTACATTTTTTATTGGTGCAAATAACTAAAGTCTCCCAAATCTCACATAAGAATGTTTTTCAAAAAGAGAGAGATGTCAATATTTTCATTGGAGACTTGAACCAATCAGAATTATTTTTTGACTTTCTTAATATCTTTACATATTCTATATGGTGAGGATCTTCTCTTTTTCCTGGTACTAAAATCAACTAGGGCCTGTGTGACCTATTTTTTATTACACCATAGTTGAATAGTAGGTTTCTATAAATTGATTATATTCAAGCATACATGTAATTGATTAACATACATTCTTGTGCAACATAACCTATATTGTGAAAACTATTCTTTAGTGGAATTGAACTAGTAATTTACAGATAATAACCTGTGAGTGCATCCACTGCACTACTAATCTATAGTTCAGTTTTATTTTTTTTCATTTTTAATTAAAACATATTTTTACTTATAGATTAATTAGAATTTGTTTATTTTTTTATTTTTATAGATCTGATAATAAAGTTTTTACTTTTTTTTTTTTATTAATTTTTTCAAGATATTATAAAATATTTTTTTTTACAATAAAATATTATATTGATATTATTATTATTAAATTTTTTAAAAAACTAAAAAAATTTTAATAAGTTTAATATATTCTAAAATTATATTATTTGTTTGGTTTCAATTTCTTTCAAAAACTTTAAATATAAAACTATCTATTTTATATTATCTTTCAAAAGTAATTAATATTAAATAGCTTAATCTATTTTTTTTTTTTTAATACCTATTATCAGGCCAGTACTGTGTATTTATTAATCATTAAGAAAACTGATCAAGATACATAGAGCAATTGCATCATGGCTAAACAAAAATCTTGTACTGATACAATCGTCAATAGCTTTCAATTCTTAAAAGAGCCTCAGCCTCTAAATGCAACCTTGAGAACAATATTTCATTCCCAACTAAGTTTTGGATGAAGACCCTTCTAACTTACCCATCATTGCTAGTAGGTTGTCACTGCTTATTATCCTCCAAGGAACTGAATTTGAAAAATTACAAAAGGGGAAAGGAAAAATAAAAGGAAAGGTGAATATCTAAAAATGTGCAAATGCACTATATTAAAATGAAAAATAAAAAAAGAAATTTAAAATTGCTTCATGTTTTCTAAAAAATCTTGGCTAAAAATCTCTTTTCATTAGAAATTAACCCTTCTGGGATATCCTTCTTCTTCCTGACTGTCTGAGGAACTTATCCATCCATGCTCTTGATTATTTTCTTGTGACTGTTTGAGGTACTTATCACCTACTCAGATCCAATATCTTGCTCAATGCTTCCTTTCTTTCGATTTTGATTTTTTATGCACCTGCGCAAAATAGAATAGCTAATAGTAAACCTCAAGTTCTTATGTAGCTTTTCAGTCTTGTTGTATAACTCCTGATATCTTCTAGCAATCATGCCTAGTTAAAGGAATTTTATTGATGTATATCTTCCATTATCCAAAAAGCCAGATTTCACAACAATTTTTTTGCCTTATAATGGTGGGAGGGTCTGCAAAAGTATAGAGATCCTTGTCGATTACGATATTATTACATAACATCTGGGAAAATGCATTCTCAATCCTAGAGAAGGGCAGTATTTTACATTCCTTTGCTTTTCAGTCTTATAACCTGACTAGGATAAGGAAATAATCTCCTTCGCGTACTTTGCCTGATTAGAATAATAAGAAGTTGAAGGCCTCGGCTTGAACAAATAATCATCTTTTCACCATCTAGGGAATTTAGTGCCCATCCTAATGGCCTCATAATTTCTTTGCTTCAGTTAAACTTCATTTGGAGAAGTAGAGGAGTTCGTATCCTTGATTTCTCTTTCTATCACCAATGACGTCATCGGAATACATAAGGTGACCAATAGGAGCTTGTTTACATCCAGCTACTAATATGTTTCATGTTAACCAATCAGATGCCAGGTGACATTGTGCTACCAAAATTCAGGATCAAACTGAGGTAGGCAAAATCCCTCAAGAAAATCGTGAAAATCAGTAAGCACTTT
>CAJVPT010005560.1:0-12049 GCA_910592055.1 Acaulospora colombiana | reverse complement strand
CAAAAGGTTCTTGCTCCATTTCACAGTTTCCTCTCGAAAGGAGTTTGCCTGATTGGGATATTCTCTAAGCTTTATGACATTTGAGGAACTTAGTCATTCCTGAAAGTAACTTCAAAAAGAATGTTTGAGGGACTTATCCTTCTTCCAATATATGGATTCACTTATCGCTGTTGAGACCAGCACCATATTATGGAAGAGTTTGCATAACCAGGATAAAGAAATCTTTTCAAGAACTTTGCCTGACCAGTATAGAAGCTTGGAGACCTCAGCTTTTGTTCAAGAAAACCTTTTCACCACCTGAGGAACTTAATAAGAGATGGGAGTTAAATCTTCTTTTCATATCCGTTGCTCGCCTTTCAGTATTATAATTGTTTCCTGGAGGTTGAATATATACGATTGAAGAGGACAATTTTTCTAGAACTTTCTTTACTACATCACCAATAACGTCATTGGAACACGTGAGGTGACCAGTAGGAGCTTGTTTACATTCAGCTATTAACGTGTTTCGTATCCACCAATCATATTTTGTAATAGATTGTATCACCTAAAATTCAGGGTCAAACTGAGGTAGGCAAAATTCCCCAGAAAACCAAAAAAATTTTAGGCGACTATAAGAGGGAAGAAACAGTAGGCAGACACTTTGAAATATGGCTTGATGTTCGCCATCTCCCACTGCGAAAAACCTCTATGAACATGTTTCAATATGAAAGGCTTCAAGTACTACACTATTAGTTCTTCTTCCTTTAAGAACTTTCTTGCCATAGGTAGAGAAGGTGTTTCTTGACTTTTCTAGGTCACAGGAAGTCAAATTTTTGTTTGAAAATAAGTATAAACAAGAGGAAAGGTTTGGGAGTGTCTCTTAAAGTAAAACTTTAAGTTGGTTTAAAGATAGTATTAAGACTTTATTAGTAAAGAAATAAAAAATTTCTTGTGAACATCTTTTTTATGTGTGGGCAGAAGATCAGCGGAAAGAGTTCAAATACCTAGCATATATAATGATGGGTTCCTAAAGTATTTAACATATAAAATTTTGCAGATCACTTATGTTCTTTTTTGAGGGACAAAATTCATAACTCTTCACTTCAATAGGGACAAAAATCAGGAAATGCTATAAATCAATAATTTGGATAATAGAGAACAATTGTGGATAGTTTTTTTATAGTTATTAATTTAAAAATTTTAATGTTTCCTAGTGAAGGACATTTGACTTATGTCCTTGCCTCCCTCTTTAGGGACCCATCTTTAAGCATATATATAATAAAAACATGCCATGTTGATCTGATTGTGGGTTAAAAAAATATATATATATAAATATTTATTTATTTAACATTTAAAAAAAATTTTTTTAAAGTATTTAATATTTTTAAAAAAAATTTTTAAAATTTTTTTTTTGATATTTAAAATATTATTAAATAAATAAATAATTTAATTTAATTTTAAGTTAAAATTTTTTTATTTTATTAAATTTATTAAAAATTTATTAAAATTATCATTAAAAAAATAAAAAAAACTTTAATTAATTTTTATTAATATTTAGTAGGATAGTCATATACTTTTATTATGCCTTTATCTGATTTTTCATATTAATTATTAAATTTTAAAAAATCTTACTTGAAATTTGTGACCAACATTTTTGTAAAAAAGTCTCTAATTCATTTAAATTTTTTGGATGAATATTTTTAGCCTTTATATGCCATTCGAGCTTATCTCATAAGTATTCAATAGGATTTAAGTTTGGACTTTGCTCCAGCCATGTTAAGAGAGATATCATCACTTCTTCGAAGAAATTCTGTGTTTGTAAGCTGATATGAATTCTAGCATTGTCTTGCTGGAAAAAATATTCACCATTGCTTTCTTCAAATTCCTCTAAAAAAGGTATTAGATGATAATTAATAATCTATTCTATATATCTTTGACTATTAACATGACTATCAATTTTAACTAAAGGATCCAATTCAAATCAAGAAAAACATCCCCATAATATAATTTCTCTGCCATCATATTTTACCATAGAAATGAGACAATTAGAATCATATTTTTCTTTAGAAAGTCTCTATACATAAATTGTTTTATCACTTCTAAATAATGTAAATCTCAATTTATCACTTCACACTAATTTTTTTCAATAGTCTATTTTTCACAAACATTTTTTATGTACCCAATCCAACTATTTTTTCTGATTAATCTCACTAACAAAAGGCTTTCTAAGGGCTGTTTAACTATGATACTCCATTTCATATAAAGCACATCTAATGGTTCTTTGGCTTATATTATTTCCAGATAATTTCAAATAAATTTTGTATATTTTTTTCATAGGTTTGTAGTGATTTTTTTTATTATTGTCTTGAGATGGTGTTTATCATGTTGAGTCATTTTTTTTGGGTGTCCGCTTCTTGGAGCAACAGAAATAGTATTGAATTTATTAAATTTTATTATTACATTGTAAATTGTAGTCTTACCATATCCAGTTTTTTTTTGAAATTGCTTTTTTAGAATCATCATATTTATAGAAACTGATAATTCTTTTATGTTCAAAATCTGACTGCACTTTTTTTTTTTTATTATTTAAAAAAAAAAGAAATAAAGTGACTGAGCAAAAATAATATATATACATAGAACTATTAATGTTGATAACATAAAATGTGTCTTTTTTTTTTGCCAAGTTACATAGCTGTATAAATCAAAATTTATGTAAATAATTAGGGCGGTCCTAAACTTTTGGCCAGGGAGTATAGTTTAGCTATAGTATGTATCATGCTGCTCGAATGAAAATGTACTTATGTTTTTAATTAATTAATAAACCAACAATCTAGCCTGGCTATGGGTATACAAAAAAAAAAAAAATAACAAAAAAAAATAAAAAAAAAATAACTAGTTTGACAGAAGAAAAAAAAATAAAAAAATATTAATATAGTTATATTAATATACTATATTAAAATTTATCAAAAAAAAATATTAATATAGTTATATTAATATATTAAAATTTATCAAAAAAAAAAAATCTTTTTTTACAGATTACAGATTTTTTAAAAATTTTCTTTTATAGTAATTTTCAAAGAAAAAGAAAAAGTGAATAGAGAGATGAGTTTACAAAGAGAATTAAGAAGCAAACACTTATAAATAAAACCCAACTATAATGAAAACCTTTTGATGAAAGAAAACTCAAGAGTTATATACAAAGAATCCAATATGAATCTTTCAAAGAAAAACACTTTAGACAAGGGAAAAATAACCAGCCAAGCTAAAAACAAAGTATACAAATAGAAAAATAATATCAAGAAAATATGATACACATTAGAGAAAGGGAAAGAAACTAAGCAGACAAGCTTTCCATAATAAAATCCTAGGCACAATGGAATGAACAAGTCGAAACAAACTTTCAATAGGATGATCTAAATATAGAAAATCTTCATACTCTGGAGACATGAAACCACTGAAGCAGCCCTCACAATGGAACTCCAGGGACTAAATAAAGAAATGGAAACTGAAGAGTATCCTATGAAAGAGGATGTCGAATTAGGTTCAACCATGAATACAATAGATTATAGGAGAACCATTCATTCATATAGTAGATTAGAAAAAAACTTTAATCTCTATCACAAACCTAGGCCAAGATCCCCCTTCGATAAAAGTATCAGATATGATTGAGAAAGAGTCAAAGTTGATATCAAAGCTACTAAAATTCCAGAAAAAATATCCCCTCAAAAAATCATATACTTGATAAAAAGTCTTAACTCTTTCAAATGTTTGATGGTAATCCATAGCAAGGAAAAAAATGAAGATGAATACATCACTGCCATATTTAGAAATCAACAGGTAGCTGATGAAGCATGCAACACAATCTTACCTGATATCAATCAAAACTATCTTAAGAATATGACAAATATCCCATCAGAATAGAAAAGGAAAAACAGTATTAGAATATGAGACATTTCATTAAACACAAAATTTATTGACATGCAACAAATCTTTTTCAAATATGAAGTAATCACTAATATCAACATGTTCACACAACAAATATGGCAAACTGTAACTATTACCTTTTCTGGAAAAAAAACCCCCAAATCATAAAAAAACGGAGCATTCTTATAAAGCAGACTCAGTTAAAGTCTTTGATGCACAATAGTCCTTACAATAAATGAAAAACTATGACACTATTGCAGTTAAACTCACAAACTTATTACCAAATATCACAGCCTTTTCTTTTATCATATTTGCACACAAAGCAAGTCAAAGATATATTACATCCTAAGATATATATCATACAAGAGAAAATACTTCACAGTCATCAGTTTTGAAATACAGAAAGACTTAGATGCAACAGTAGCACAAAGATTTCAACTTAGTAAAACTATTATAAAATAGAAACTTGTTGAGACTAAACTATATACTATATATGGCAGTACAGATCATTTAGTAGCAAAGTTCTATCAAAGGAAAGAAGAGCACAATAATAACAATATTACCATGAACAAGTAAACAGATTTGGGAAATTATACAATAAATATAGACCAGCATATATAAGCACAGTTGGAAACCTAACAAATCCTCCTGAAAATAAAAGAACACACACAGGCTCCTATATAGCAGCAGTCAGACAGACCTATGATAACAAGAAAAGATTCAAGAGTTAAGAAGAACATGATAGTCTCAATAAAATCTTGATAATTCTGAGAAATCACCAAAAAGAAATCATAACCATTAAAAAAGACATTGCAAACCTTGATAAAAGAATTATGTTCTTACAAAGGGAAGATATGGAGACAACAAGCCAAGCTGAAGAGGAATCCATCCTTTTAATAAGTACAATGACAACATAATATTCTAATATAGAAAAAAATTAATAAAATAGCATTCAAGTATAATAATAACAACTATACTCATCAATCAATAGAATGGACAAAAATATGAACTGAGTCCTTAAGGTCATCACTGGGCTTATTTCAGAAAATACAAATACACAAACCCAACAACAATAATATGGGAAATACTATAAACACTTTACCTGAAGAAAAAAATATCATCGAAGATACCTTAAACATTCAATCAAATAAAGAAATTCAAGAAAACAACATGAAAAATACAACAAAAAACTTTACAGATCAGCTTACTTTTTAACAATCACTTCTTAATAAAAATAATAACCAAAATATAGGAACAGTAGAATCAATCCAATCACAAATTTGCAAAGTAACTATTTTCAATTGCCAAAGAATTATAGAAGAATACAAAAGATAAAGCTGGTTCAATATGTGCCATATACAGCAGTAGAGTATAATAGTTACTATAAAAACAAATGGATCTCCAATACAATCAAAGCACTGAAAACATTCTGAATATCATATAATCTGGATCCATGATGAAACACAAATAATCAGACAAGACCTAAACCTAATGATACAGAAAGATATTGCTACATACCTCTATAGTTATCAAATATAAAAAGATAAATTAATTCAAGCAGATTTAGCCTTCCCAAATAAAAGAAAGATTTATATTATTGGCATCTATTCCTAGTGAATTCAAGATGTAAGAAAAGACAAAAAACTCCAAATAATTTAATCAAATGGATACAAGAAGTAAATTAACAAGATTGAAACATAATAGTTTTGGAAGACTTAAATGATATACAAAACCTATCACTAAACAAATTCAGCAACAGAAAATTGATTACCTCAAACAAACTCTCAGATCCTCAAATAGAGATTCTTCCAAACAACAATCTTGAAGATACCTTTCGAATCCATAATCTATATAAAAAAGAGTATATAGTTGCTTCCAAAAGTTTGAGTCCACTTACTATGTTTTTAGTATAAATTTTAACTTTGACAATTTTTAAATTGTTAACTATACAGTTAAAAAATATAAAAAAAATATATATTATATCTTAATACTTATTCTATTTCTTATATTTTTTAAAAATTTTTTTTATTAATACATTCTAAAGTTTTATTATTGCTAAATATCTTTATTTTTTTATTAACTATCATATGATTTATGATAACAACCAATCAAATTCCTCCAAAAGTAAAAACTTAATAAAGAAAGAAATTTTTTAACAATAATAAAACTTTAAAAATTACATATCAAAAAATTTTGAAAAAAATATAATAAATAAAACTAGTATTAAGATATAATATATGTGAATTTTATAATTTTTGGTTGTATAATTAAGGATTTAAAAATTGTCAAAGTTGAAATTTATAATAAAAACATAGTAAGTGGACTCAAACTTTTGGAAGCAACTGTATATGGAAGAAATAAGATAGCAAAAACTGAATCAATCAAATATAAATCAATCAAATCACTATCTGACAAAGTAGCAATGCTACCATTAAGAATACAATAAATTCCCTAATAAGCAGTAATCATACTTCCATAGTAATAGAGATTGAAGTCTGGAACCTAAACACAAGGAAGAAAGTAATACATCATAAACCAAATCACAAATATAACTGGCACCTTACTAATACAGAACAATAGATAAAGTTCTTAAGGGAAATCAAAGAAGGCTTGACCAAATATCCAATAATACAAGGATCAATTGATAAAAAATGAAATGTTCTATACAACTACATTCTCAAAGCAGCAAAAACTATATTCTTAAAAGGAAACACTATCATAAGAAGAGAATATATCTTGATATACACAAACAAAAGAATCCTATACTAAAACTACAAAAGTGGAAAAACTAAATTCAACAAATTTGCAAAGATACTATACCAGCTGTGATCAAAATATTAATACCAATAGAGAATCACTTCTTAAATTTGGCACACAACTAAAAAAAATTCAAAGAGAATATTCAAATGAGTATCCGTAAGAATAGTGAATATAATCCATTGAAATATCAAGACATACAAGATTATAAGTAAAGTCATCACAAACAAAAAATATCTGAAAATCATGTAACAAAGAATTGCAATTAGATAGACATTCCTGGCAAGCAACAAAAGGGCAATAATTGACAAATTCTAAAGTGACTATATAAAAAGATAATCCTAGACAAGCCAATAAAAAAGGGTAAGAAGATAAACATTATTATTGATTCTGAGACAATAAAAAACAAAGTCAGACAACACTATCACACCTGAACTTTAGCAAAAAAAATCTAACCCCTATATACCCACCTACTCTGAAAAAGAGAATACAGACCAAAGGATGAAATCAAGGAGAAAATATATGTACCAGTATTACAAGATATTGTATATCCTTGAAAAAAATAAAAAAAACCATTAGAAGCCATAATACCAAATTAGTCATAGACACAAATTAACTTCCATATATAGTATACAAAAAACTTGATGATAAGGCCTTGAAAACAATCTGAACAATATTCAAACAAATACTCAAGTATAAAAAAATCTCAAGAAAATAGGGTAAAGAAATAATTTACCTAATCCCTAAGCCAAAAGATTGAAAAAACAACTTAGATATCACACACCCTATCACCTTACTTGACACTGGCAGAAAAATTTTCACAAAAATTATAACAGATAGACTGATCAAATGTCTCAAAGAGCATAATATCCTGTCTGAACTAAATTAAGCAGCACTTCAAGGAAGTAATACTCAAAAATCATACACATTTTAAATAATATTATTGAGTATGTCAAAGAATATAAGAAACAAGCTTGAATTTTAAGTCAGGACATATCAAAAGCATATGACTTAGTAAACATAAGAATACTAACTAAAGCAATATACTGAATAAAGATTTAATAACAGATAATTAATATCCTGACAAATATGCTAGAGAATAAACAAAATATCATACTTATCTGCTATGGATTCACAGACGTATATAGTATAAATGCCAGTATCGATCAAGAAGATATTATCTTCCCTCTACTGTAAAGAATCTTTTATGATTTCTTTATTACAAGTATCAAAAAAAATTCAAAGGATATACAATCTTGTCTAAAAGTTACACAAATCTGAAAATAGGATAAAAAAGAATCTATACAAATATGATAGTAAGCACTTATATATATGATACAACCTGGATCACAGATAATAAAACAAAGCTTCAACAAATAGTAAAAAGGGTGAAACAATTCTATCACATCAATGATATTCAAGTTAATCCTAAAAGTTATAACTGATTATAATAAATGGGAGAAAAAGAGACAATAAATCAGGAGTAACAATGAATTAACAAATGATAAGTAGTAATACGAAAGGCACACCAGTTAGAATTCTAGAGGTTTGGCATAACAGCTCAAAAAGAAGGAATATCAGAAGATACTTATCCAATAAAAAGTCAGGAAAACTAAGACACTCTTAGATATGAAGAGAGTAATAGACAAGCAAATGCAATACATAGTAAATTACATTCTGTTATCTAGCATAGAATACTTATATAATAATATAGTACTAACAAAAAAAGAATGCAATCTCTTAATGAGCAATATAACAACAATATACAAATACAAACTGGATCTGCCCAAAACTATATTAAACATCATGCTATATAACAAATATAAGTATGGTTTCTTTCATATCTGGAATAGACAGTTGCTTTTATATGCAAGAAATTAGCTAGCAAGAATAAACAATGATAATATAGTAGGGAAATTACAAGAGCTAGACTTCAAGAACTATAGAATCAGTTTTGATCAACCAATAATATATATAGCCATCTAACTCAATCATTCAGAAGACAAGAGATAAATTTGATATATAATATTATCTAGTTACTAAGAAGACATAATATTACATTCAAAATACACAAGGATAATTCCATACTAACTATAATAATAGAAACAAATACTACTATTGAAAGCATTGTAAGCAAAGATTTTTATAATCAAAACTAATATAAATTACAAAAACATGGGCTTCTATTCACAGGGCAACTACTGAATGCAAACAAAACCAAAACTCTGTACTGGTATTAAATCATCAAATCCAAAAGAAAATCAACTTCTGGTCCAACTCCAACCTGATCTCATAATATAAAAAATCTAGTTAATAATCAATTAGAAAAGAACAAACCTGCCCTAGAAAAAGAAATAAACATCTTTCTTTAGTACATCCCAACAACTAATCAAAATACAGCAAAATCACATTGAATATGTACTAAATAAGAGCAGGAAATTATAATAGAAAGAAAACAGAAAAGAATAAATCAAAATAATATACTTTATAGATACTACATACAATAAAAAAAGCAATCTCCATTATAGGTTTGTATCGGATGTTCAAGAAATATATAGCAAAACCTGAAACAAGCAATATAATATATCTTTATTATAGTAAAACAACAGATAGTTAAAATCTCAGTATATAAAAGCAGGGTATTATGTAGAGTGAATTCCATAGCAACCAAGCAGTCAGTAATGAGAAGAAATTGCATATTTTAAAACTCTATAAACACAGCTCTGAATAAGCTTATCACTAAAAAAAACATGATGCAAGAACAAGAAATCCAATTATTCATACCTAAAAAGACAAGGAGTTTGAAAACCTAATCAAGACAATAGACCAGATCTCAGAGAAATTAACAAATATAGTTACAGCACTTGAGAATCATGCAATATTCGATATATATATAGATGGATTACTTACAAAAGTCAACAATAACTTTCACATGGGCTTTAGATAGATTATAATATCCCTTAACAAGCAAGAATTCAAATTTCAGGATTAAATTCAAAACCATTCATTATCAACAAGAGTAGAAATCACAACCATTCTCATAGTAATTAGTATCTTACTGAAATATAACAGGACTAGAGTTTTTACAAACAGTTAAGTAGTTATAAATAGGATAAATAAAATAATAGGAACCTCAGAGAACAAAATAATAAACATACAAAAAAATACAAATCTCCATATCTAAATCAAGAATCTGTGTAGAAGAAAGAATATCAAAATTGAAGTACACAAAATAAAAGCATAATCAGGAATTGAATACAATGAGCAAGCAGACAAACTAGTACAAATAATATAAATTTAAGGCATGAAACTGGAAGAAAAAATACTAGAAATCTATCTATAACACATAAACTTTCAAAAATTATCTCACAATAGAACAATCAAAACCTGAATATTTCACTGAAAGAAACAACATAACAAATAATTCAAGTGATATATCTAACAAAATTAAGACTCTTAAATAAAATCAGATGCAACTTTAATAATCAAGTAATCTTACAAATTTATTGAAAACAATAATTAATCACTTGCAGAATATCAAAATAAACAACAACACAATAAACTGGAAGGATAAAAAATACAAAAGGTTCAATCTGAGTTTATAGAACAATAAATGGCCAACAAAAACAAAACTATATGAAAGATCACTAACAATCTATTATGATAATAAATGCCTGCAATATGAAAAGGTTAAGACATGTATTCACTCTTTCATCTGCCAGGAACAAAAAGAAAAGACATAGAACAAAATCAAAGAAATAATAATAAATAGCATAAATACACACAAGAAGCAAAAGCCAAAAGAATCCAACAGGGATCCTATGATAGCAGAGCTAGATCTAGACTCTATACTATATCTTGAAACCTTTATTAATAGTACAATCTTCAAAAGAGCTTTTTACAAAATCAAGAAGGCTATCAAAGAAAAGCATATCAAAATCTAATGCATAATAGACATAAGAATCTAAATAATAGAATACCTCCACAAAATATGGATTGATAGATACAAATAGTTCCAAGAATGGAAATACAAAGCAAATATAACCAGAAAAAAAGAGAAAGCAGCTAAGCATAGCACAACCATATTAGAAGTTTATTTTATAAAAAAAGAGTTCTACATTAAAAGTCAAATCACAAAATTGGTGAACAGCTATATGAATGCTTGGATAAATATCATTATTGACTCATTTTATATCTTTGAAATTTCTTTTAGCATTAACTCAGTCTTGGTAAGTTAATCCTCCAGATAGGATAGTAACAAGTTGCAAGGCAAAAGGTTTCTTTAGAAAACATCTTTTTATTAAATTTTATTTGTAAGTAGATAGATAGTACAAAATAGATTTACAAATATAATCTCCTAATGTAATTATACATTATAACAAATAAAACAAGGCTATGCTAGCATAAAAAAAAATATTAAAATTTATTTTTGTTAATTTTTTAATTATATATAAAAAATATTTATAATAAATTTATTTATTTATTTATTAATAAAATCTTAATACTTTTTTTAAAACAATTTGAAATATAACTTCAAGAGTTATTTTTATTTATTTTTTTTTATTTATAAATTTTTTTACTTAAACTTGACTCTTAATAAAAAAAAAAAAATCAAGTAATATCTTTTATATTAATGGTAAAAAAGTTTTCAAAAAATAATTATAAAATACTGAAAGATCTTTTTAAATTTTAAAACAAAAATTATAAAGATTTTTTATAATAAAAAGGCTTATAATATTTTCTTTTTTTTTTTAATTGTTTTGATTATTTTATAGCTCTTATTTTTATGGTTTTTAAAAATTTTATTTATTTTAGTTTGATCCTGAATTTTAAGCAATACAAATTTTTATTAAAGATAATTGATTAATATAAATATTTTAATTTATAAAATATAAACAATATTATATATAGTACCCTCCAATAAATGAAGGACCACTTAAGAATTATTAAAATTAATTGAAAATAGGTTTTATATATCAAACTTTTTATTTTATTAATACAAACTTATTTAATGTATTAAGTAAACATGTTTCATATAATAATTTATATACACAGTAAAATGTTTATGAAATTTGGAGTCACCTTTATTATTGCATTTAATGCATTATTTCCAGATAAAAATATTTTTATATTTTTGTTAAAATTTTGATACCCACCTGATTTTTATAACTACAGTTTAAACAAATAATTTACTATTAATAAATTTTGTTTAGCATATATTAACGTACTTAAATATTAAGTTTTATTTAATATTTTAAATTTTTATTTAATAAAATGTAAAAAAGTTTTACTTTAACATAAATTATAAAATTTACTATTAAATATTTATTCAATTTAATAAAAACTTTACAGTATATGTATTTTATTCTAAGAAATAACTTTACTTATT
>CAJVPT010005559.1:0-12050 GCA_910592055.1 Acaulospora colombiana | reverse complement strand
GTATGTATCATGCTGCTCGAATGAAAATGTACTTTTGTCTTCATTTGATTAATAAACTAACGATCTAGCCTGGCTATAAGTATACAAAAAAAAATATATATATATATAATATTGTCCTCAAAATTAAACTTAGAATACTTATATATAAAGATGAATTAATTATTTTATGAAAAATCTGTAACTTATTATAGATTTTATTTCAATTTCTTAATAAAGACATACTATTGTGACATAATTGTGGGTTAAAAAATAAAATAAAATAAATTTAATTATATTTTGAAATTAAAAAAATTGATTAAATAATTACAAAGTAATATTATATATAAAAGAAATAACAAGATTTTATTAGATCTACAGATCAATAGTACAGTGGATGCACTCCCAAGTTACTATCTGTAAGTTACTGATTCAATCCCATCTAGGAATAGTTTTTGCAATATAGGTTATATTGTATAAGATGTATGCTTATCATTACATATACCCTTGTACTTACAAATAACCCATAGATTTAAAAATAATAAATAAAAAATTTAAAAATTTAAAAATAAAATATAATTTTTTTATATATTTATAGTAGTAGTCAAAAATAATTAAAATTTTGATTATGTGATTTGATTTGTTACATTTCAAAAATTTTATAGTATAATATAAAATTTTTTTTATTATTGATAAACTAAATATATATATAAATAATTATATAATGTATAAGCCACGTATTATATATATTTGTCACACAAATTTGCCATATGTCATCTCAATCAACATTTGCAAACCAATAAATGATTATAAGACTATTTTGGAAGAATAAAGTTTATGAATCAAAAAAATAGTAGCAATAATTCATATATCACTTTCTACTATCTATCTCTATATAATCAAACTCAAAAAAACTGAAAACTTGTTCTCTTATATTCACTCTAGTCGACCAAAAATTATTTTCATTAAGTAATATCATTATCTGAATCAGATTGTAAAACATCAAGCTAGTGTTACCTCTATTGAACTTACAACACATCTTAATAAAACATATTGTAAATTGAATATATCAGTATAGACAATATATTATGAACTTATAGCTCTTAATTAAAGATAAATTATCTTTGACATATACTATTATTAATACTTATACATATTGAAATTCATTAAAATTGAGTATTTTATTATTTTAATAATTATTAGAACCAAACAATTTTTTCTGACGAGGTAATCTTCCAGATGTTTCAAAACATCCAATTAGTCAAGTATAAAGTCAGTGTAGAGTCACAACCACAAAAGGCAATAATAAAACACCTATATAAGATTCACATATGAATAGCATTTTTTATACAAGGTTCGATTGGATTTCATATGTTTACAGGGACTCTTACAACTATTAAGTATTGTGAAATTTTTACTTAACATCTTTTTTCACATACTTACAAGGCTGGGGTATGATGATACTTTCAATAAAACAATGTGTCTATGCATATAGCCAAAATTACTAAAAAACTATTGAATTTTCATTATGTTCGTATTATCAATTAGCCTACAAATAGCTCTGATCTGAATTCTATTAAGAATTTGTGGATAATTTTAAAGGGAAAGGTCAAAAAACAAATGAATATTTATGTTGCAGAAAATCATCATATATTTATAAATGAGTTTTAATAAATTATTGCAAAAGAATGGAAAAAAATTGATTGAAATTTATATCTCAAATTAATAAATTTAATGTTTAAGCATTTAAATAATGTAATTAAGTTAAAGAGTAAAAAATAAAATATTAAAAAAATTTTACCTTAAAATTAATGTACTGTATTAAGATATTTAAATATACAAAATTTAAAAAATTTTTAAATAAATTTTCAAGCATAATAGCCAATTTAAAATTCTCATTATTTTTGATCACTACTATATTTCAATAATTAAATAATTTAACTATTTTTTATATAGTAATTTATAATTTAAACTTTAAAATAAATAATTTTTTTTATTAAAATAAATAAAGCATTTTAATTTTTGAAAAAAAATTTTTAAATTCGCAAAACTCGATAAAATTCTAAAAAGAGAATTTAATTTTATTTATACTATTTTTTCAAATAACTAATAAACTGATTTTAATAAACTTTTTTTTATATAATAATCCCTAATAATCTTTAATGTAAGTGTTTTTATATTAAATTTGATTAAGGATTGATTTCAAGCATTTATTAAAACATACAGTATATAGTCAATCTAATAACAGGTTAGACCACGTGAATTTTGCATATCAACATTTTTTTTGATAATCATAGAAAATTTTCAAGGTTTCCAAAATGGTCAAGTCGTATTTGAGATTCGAGCCCTGGAAAACCTTTGGCATCATTTCTAGCTCCTCCTCGAATACAATTTTCTCCAGTGAAGGTACGTTCGCAGTCGCTCCCGCATTAGAAGATGTCATTATATGGGATTTAAAAAAAGGCACACAGGCTTGTATCTTAGAATAAAAAAAGAAAGAGAGAATTCCTATATGAAAATTCTTATTTACATGGTATCTAACTGTCATTTTAATGTATATAGAAAAGAAAATGGAATGACACCGATAATAAATCAGAAGTAACCGTGATTGCAAAAAGTCCAAACAATAGCGACTATGCTGTAGGGTAGAGTAACAATTACACTTTATTCAATGAATCTTGTTGCGGTAAAGGAAGCATCGATTTGCTAAAAGTGACGGGTCATCTGTAGGTATGCCGATGGATCAATTCGGATATGGAATTTGGAAAGATCAACCAATTCGCTTATTTTCAATGGGCATCGGGGTTCGGTAACTGCCCTGACATTTGATAAGACTGGAACGAGATTGGCGTCCGGATCAAAAGATACCGACATAATCCTCTGGGACTTAGTTGGTGAAATAGGGCTCTTCAGGTGGATCAGAAAAAGTCTTGGAGGATATATCGATCTTTATAATTGATCATCTCTGCAAAAATTCTTTCCAGGATGCGCGGTCACAAGGATCAAGTTACGTCAATTCGATTTCTTCCTAGGTATTTGTCGAGCGATTCGTTAAAGACAGACGAAGTTTCATCGCCGGGATATCTTATTTCGTCTTCAAAAGATACGCTTTTAAAACTATGGGATCTTGGCACTCAACATTGTATGGAGACCGTAGTAGCACATCGGAATGAAGTGTGGGATTTTGATATATCAAGGGATTGGAAGATGATGATAACTGGTAGTGACGATAGCGACATGAAAGTTTGGACGATCGATCATGGCGTGCTTGCAAAAGGACTCGGTATAGAAAGCGAGAAAAATGAGGAAAGTTCAGAGGTAGGTTTAGTTAATTGTATTCGGTGAAAGCGTGATTGTGCATTTAGTCTTGAGGGATCGTTTATTTTCATTTTTGTCTGAGAATAGATCGAAAGAGTTATTAAATTTTACGGAAGTGTGAAAAGACAGGGTAAGGACCGCGTTATCACACTAAAGTTTCATCCTTACGCCAGTATATTGGGAGTACAGGGTCCGGAAAAATTCGTTGAGATTTTTCGAATTCGTACTCCAGAGGAAATAAGGAAGAAAATAGCGCGTCGTAAGAAACGACAAAAAGAAAAGAAACAAAGGGTCGGAGTTACAACCATGGATGAAGACATTGAAGACAATAATGACGAAGAGATTAATGCAAGCGATTTGATAACACCATACCAGATCGTTCGTGCGAGTGGAAAAATACGTTCCTTTGATTTTACGGGAAATGAAAAGAACCCAAAGGCTGATTCCATACAGGTTAACCTCGAAAAGTGAACTCATTCATTATTTTTGTTTGTGTTTTTAACATGCAAATTTTCTAGGTCCTCATTTCTTTGACAAATAATGCGCTCGAACTATATACGCTAGACCTTTTTTCTAAAAATAAAGAGAAAGGATTGAATGAACCGGAAAGGCTTTACTCCTTGGACATACCTGGTCATCGTAACGATATTAGAACTTTGGCATTAAGTTCGGATGATGAGTTGTTGTGTTCTTGTTCAAAGAGTATGTCCATTCGTTCTCAATTTATTACGTTCTAACGAGAGGACAGAAAAGTAACCTTACCTTTTTCTTTAATTTCACCAGGCGACCTCAAAATATGGAATATTAAATCTTCTTCGTGTATAAAAACGATAGAATGCGGTTATGCACTGAGTTGTTCATTTTTACCCGGAGATCGATATGTGAGTCTTCGATTGTCGATACAACAATACTTTGAGTATATTCATTTATCTCCAAGATTATCACATAGGTCATTGTCGGTACAAAATCTGGACACCTGGAACTATTTGATCTCGCATCTTCGTCTCTAATTGAATCTATCGAGGCGCACAGTGGCCCCGTATGGTCTTTACAAATTCGCCCAGATAAGCGCGGAATGGTTACAGGCAGTGCCGATTCGAGTGTCAAATTCTGGGAATTTGACTCCTCATTGGAGAATGAGGTTCGCGGCAAATTGATAAAGGCACTCTTTAGCTTCGTTGATTTCCCGGGAGCACATTTTGTAACATCAATTTTTCACAACATAGGCGGAAGTCCATCGACTAAATTTAGTTCACTCGCGTACACTGAAATTATCCGACGACGTTTTGTGCGTTCGTTATAGTCCCAATCAGAAATTGATAGTGGTTGCGCTATTGGACGCGACCGTTAAGGTATTTTATAATGATACATTGAAATTCTTTCTATCATTATACGGACACAAGGTAATTTGCAATTGTTATCAGCTATCATTTACGCACAAACACAAGCCTAACTATTTTCATGGTAGCTACCTGTGTTGTCAATGGACATTTCTTCTGACAACATGTTGTTGGCGACTGGTTCAGCGGATAAGAATATTAAAATATGGGGTCTCGACTTTGGCGATTGTCATAAGTCGATATTTGCTCACCAAGATAGCATAATGTGTGTTCAATTCGTATCCAACACGCATTACATTTTTTCTTCAAGTAAAGACAAGTTAGTTAAATATTGGGATGGTGATAAGGTGAGAATGTCTTCTATCAATTGTCATCTTTTTTTTCCATCATACGGAAACTGCTGTAGACTGATGAGCCATAAAATTTTTATGAAGTTCGAAAATATCCAGAAACTCGAAGGACACCACGGAGAAGTGTGGAATTTGACAATCAGCAATCGTGGTGATTTAATTGTTTCTGGATCTCATGATCGATCTATAAGAGCATGGGTGCAAACGGACGAACCGGTAATTGATAATAGTGCTTAATTAGTGTTGTTGATCATTGAAATTAGAAATATTGTCAGTCTCATCACCGACTTCATGGATTGTAGTTGTTCCTCGAAGAAGAACGCGAGAAGGAAATGGAGGAACTCTATGAGTCCACATTGACAACTTCTATGGAAAAAACCAGCCTCGAAGATAATATCGCAGGAAAACAAACCATGGAAACTCTCAAAGCTGGGGAACGCATAATCGAAGCATTAGACATTGCGGATGAGGATGCGGCAAAATGGAAAGCCTATCATCAGGTATGTTGTTCAATAATGCCTTATATTAGGCATCTTTGAATCGAATTTACATTATTTTTATTAGATCAAAGAGCGAGGCCAGGATCCTGGACCACCCCCCAAACCGAATCCTGTACTCGTCGCGCTTGGAAATCTGACGGGAGACCTGTATGTACTCAGAACTATCGAAAAAGTGAGGCCTTCGGAGTTAGAAGAGGCCTTATTGGTCATACCATTTACCAAAGTTATCTCGTTATTAATATACTTGGACTCATGGGCCAAGAAGGTTATTTTTTTTTTTTTTCCTTTGTCGGCACAAGGACCATGAGATTCTTTTTTTGAAAAACAAAAAACTTAAAATTTTTAGGGATGGAATATGGCATTGACTTGTCGCGTATTGGTTCACCTTCTCAAGGTTCATCACGATCAATTCGTTGCTAACCGACTATTAAGACCAAGATTAGACTCTCTTAGAACACATATTCGGACTTCGTTGAAACTTCAGAAGGTCTAGCACAATCTTACATCATTCTAGTTCAAAAATATTCTAACGTTTTCTTAATTATTAAATAATTGTATTACGAACATTAATCTCGACAGGACGTACAAGGTTATAATCTAGCAGCGCTCAAATACGTCAGACACGACTGGGAATCAAATAGCTCGGCAGAATTCTTTGAAGATTTACCAGAAGACGGAGAATCAGAAAATGGATCGACGAAAAAACGAAAATTCATAAACTTGACGACGTGACGCGCATAATTATGTATGCATCTTACCTATGCGTTAGCTATCAGTTGCCCAATCCCCTGCTAAAAATAAAGCGAAAGAATTGTCTAGACCTTAAATGATGATTAATTTAATAGCAAACATTTTCTTGAGCAACTTGAATAACCATTAGACAAAAAGTTTAATTATCCCTCGTGATTGCTAAAAAAATAATAGCATGCTTTATTGAGTTGAAAAATATATATATATATATATATATATAATATAATATAATTTAAACCGAATAGTTTTTTACGAGAATAGAATAAAAAAAATTCACGCAAAAGACGTCACTGATTTTTCACCGAGGTGCTCCGACCTCGAGTTCAGCCGCCAATTCAGCTAACCCTTGTTTCCTAGACACTTTGCCAACATATCCAAGTTCTTTAACAGCGCTTTCAGTTTGCAATCTGTAATCTTTAAACAGACAGAGCAGAGGTTCCCTGCTCATTCCTTCCATCACCCATTTCCTACCATATCCAAGAAATGGTATCCACTCGACGGCGGTGATCGTCCCCCAAACCAGCCACCTAGGTAATCTAAAATTTTTGAAGGGTCTTGGAGGTTTTATATTATACGCAGTTCCAACATATGATTCAACGAAATCTTCCATTTCGATTTCTCCTTCAGGATCTTCAATCTCGTAGACTTTCTTTGGTGGTGTTGTGTCACCAGTGGTGGTGGTGTCAGCAGAGACCTGATCTTTCGAAATTTTGCAAGCAAGATAGATCGACTCACAGGCGTTATCAATGTGCAGAGTCGAGAGGGGATAACTAGCGGGAGTGACCTTCCACGCGGGGTTCATACAAAGGCTATATAGTTTAGGCAATAGTACACTATCATTTTTACCCCATAGCCAACCCAATCTAAGAATAATTACATCCGTGAGAGAGGATTTTCGGACAAGATATTCGCTGTTGAACTTTGATTTCGAATAAGGAGCCCAGTCTGGAATGGTGTCTTCGGAGAAATGTCGGTTTATGAGGGCGGTGAATGAAGAAGTGTAAATTAAACGTGGCTTATGCGGCATGGACTCGATAATTGAGAGTAAGCGACGCGTTCCTTCGACGTTATTCTTTTGAAATTCTTCATAGATTCCCCACGGTTGAACCTTGAAAACGGTTGACGGTGAAAGTACATTTAAAATATGTCTGTTAAAAGATTGCCAAGATCAGATGAATAAAACTTTTTTTTTTTTACCTTTGCCGCCATGTGAATGACAATGTCAACTCCATTTAATCCCTCCTTAATTGCGTCCTCATCATGAGTACTTCCTCGAATAATTTTGATTCTATCTTTACCATCCTCGATGCCCTTACAAGCATTGAGGATTTTTTCATCTGAAATACTGGATCTTGATAATGTTTTAATTTGAGAGCTATCCTCGTGGGTTAATATGTAATTTATAAAGGAGGTTCCTAGAAAGCCAGAACCACCGGTCAAAAAGATCCTCATTTTAAATTTGATAGAGTTATGAATTGCTTATATCACTTATTTATATGGTGCTATACGCATGTGACTCATGTATCGAACAAACAATAATGTGCAGTGAATACGAATAATTACATGCTTAATATGTACAAAGATTTCCATCCAAAGGGTTTCGACATTAGCGAATAATAGAAGTCGTCTACTACTTTTAGCTCCATAACTTGGAACAATGCTGTAGTTTTGGTGATCACGACCGATTACGCAAACGAATGAAAATGATGACTAATAGCTATTTCCCCTATCTCCATTGTAGCCCACATAGGTCAAAGCCACTTTCGGGTCTTCAATGATTTCATTTAAATAAAACCTTCTGTGTGTTACCTACGTAACTAAAGTTGGAGATTTTTAATTTTAAGATCGCGAAAATCCATTACCATTTAGTTGTTGAAAGGGAGTGCGTATGCATAAAAACTCTCAATTTGTGATAATTACTTACATGGAACAAAACGGGGCGCGTTTGCATTAATTTTTAACAATCTAATAGATGAGGCTGCGGGACAAGGGCAAATAGATGTTGGCGCATTAACGTTAGAACCTAGTTTAAGAATAGTACCTTCCCTATGTACCACATATATTACAAACTTTGGAAACAATGGAAGGAAATATGTGTACGTATGTGCGCACGCACAGCATTCTCCGTATTGTTATATTCCAAAAAAAAAGTTTCCTGTCATTAGAAATTTATGCCTTACTGCCCGAGTTCCAAGCACCAAGTATGACGACTCGCTGCAAGGATTTCAAGAATAGACCCGCTGCAATATTCGCCAAGAAGAGCCGATAATTCGTGGATACAAATATCAGCCCACTTGGATTCGTGGTTACCCTTGTAATGCAATTTTGGAATATCTATACTTGAATTTATTTTTCAAACACCAATTTCATGGTTTCACATTACGTATTTGCAGCATATTGAATGTCAAAACAATAACAACTTTGAGGAATTCAAGCTCGTGATATTTCGGTAACATGATTGTGCTGTCTACTTTCAAGTTTCCGTGAGTATTCATTCTCATTCTTATAAAGAGGTACAAATAAAATAGTATGGGGCTTTTTTTTTTTTTTAAGTAATATTTTTTTTTATTTTCTTGGTCAATCTAACATTTAATATCCTACAAGGCGGTAGGTAGTAAACAAAATACAATAGGGATTAGAATCCTCTTTGCGCATACATATTCTATTTTGTATACGCACGTAATTGAGATCAACAGCATTGAGTAAAAGTCTATTGTTTGTATATAGTCTTTCTCCTACCCCGGTCTAAAAGTTCCGATCTTTACGCCAAGAAAAAAAAACCTATATATATTAGATTCGACATACATTTGGAAATTCTTGGCGGTTTCTCTGGACATTTTCCCTTCATATAAAATTTAGGTATAAGAATATCAGGAGCGCAAGTAGGTAATAATAGAATGGACACGTCAGATTTTCAGAATTGCGAGTAAGTATTTTATCGTAGTAGGGACTCCGTTTGCATTACCACTCTTGATTTCTCATCTCTTCTTTACTCCTTCTCGGTGCATCTAGATGGACTTTAAATGTGACCGGTTGCATTGGTCAAGATTTTTTCCAAGTGGTCTACGGAGTAACGATCTATCTATCCTTATTTGTATTTTTATGTGCCATTTGGCTGCTATCTTGGAGACTTTACAGTCGGCCGGATTCAAGATTGTTTAGTTTGAAGGGATTCCTGGCCCTGGAGGGTTTCTTGTTTACCCAAATATTTTGGGGTGGTGGTACGTTATACCTAATGGTAATATTGTTGTTACTTCGTCCATCAAAATTCTAAAATTCAACAATCTCTCCAACACGTTAGCTCGAATGGTCAGTTGCCTTATACTATTATACAACATTTCGCCCACGAGCATGCTGTTACGAGAAATGTCATTCGACATCACGTGGTTTCTGGGAACGGTTTCGGTGGCAACCTACCTTGCCGCAATCCTAAGAACCATTCCTCGTATGCGTTTTTACCGCCAAAAGTCACACCACAAGCGTACACCTCGCCTACCCAACATTAGGGTCATGGCGAGCGTGTATGCTACTTTTGTAACAGCATTAGGGACCATGGTGATAGTGTGTTCTTTTTTCATAGGGTATCTTCGGGATAGAGCAAGGCCCGATCCATACTCATCAATACACTCAAAGTCCCTATCAATTTTGATGGCTATTCAATACACAATACAATCGATTTCTTGTTTTTTGATTGCCATTGCGTTCTTGATTTATGGAAACAAATTAATCAAGATTGCTAGTGAAGGACTGAGCTTGTTTGAAGACTTTAATGGATATCCGACAACTCCAACATCCAATAGATTTTCATATTCTACTATTGGTATCAATAATTCTGAAGATTTTGAACGAAGACATTGCCAACTGAAGCGAAGTATTATCAAGGTGTTTACCTATCACATTATCACTGGCGTTTATCTTTATTATTACATATGCATGCCATAACCAATCCTCTCGTTTACTATCCTATTGTTCAGATGCACGTCTTAAATCTCGCCTTTACAGCCAGCCTTGCAATATTAGGCACCTTTATCGGACTTTTCGCGTTCTTTCACGAATCAATTTTCGAGAACCTAACTCTTAGCGAAGCGTCTGCCGCGTTGGATAATTGGATACCAATGATTCTCAATGTTTTTGTGATGGCCGGGATCGCTTATGGGTGGGTATATACGTTTGTGCGTCTTGCGAGATTCCAATGAAGATTAACACCCTTCTCTCTTGTCCGACAACAGTGAGATTCGAATTCCCGACAAGTCTGAGCCAACCCTTGCGAATTTAATATACCCAACAACGCCAACAACACCACGGCGACACTCATCCGACGAGGAGCTGCCGATCACTATCACCACCACCACATCTTCCTCATCCACACAAACAACTGATGGGCGGGTGTCGTTCCACACTAGAAACCTATCGACCGATTCTGACTCTCCACTACTGAGCTGGCCAATACCAAAGGCAGTGGTACCAACGCATATACGCTCAAATGAACTAACTTATATGTCACAGTATGTTAACGGCAATTCTTCGACATCTTTGTTGGATGATTCCGCCGCTAACACTACTGCCTCAATGGCGAAAATGACAAATCATACCACATCTTTATGATTTTATTTGTTCTAAAACACATCAACAAAAATTTAATTTTTTTTTTTAAAAAAAGGAAAGGAAACGTATGTATGTACATTTTCAACCAACATCGCGTCTTTGTAAATATCATGCATTTAGTGCGAAATACATTATTTTTCCAAGGTGTAGGCTATGGTAGTAAACTTCAAGTTTTTTTTTTTAGCCTATGCATATATATAGTCGGTACATTTTCTTAAACATCTGAACTAGCATTTGCTGGTTTAATTATTTATTTTCAACCATTTGACATACATTTGTAATATTCGCATACCAAGATTTAATCATTCGTTCAAAAAGCACTTCCAAAGAATCCTAAGTATTACACTTCTAATAAAAAAAAAAAAAAAAAAAAATCATATAATAATAAAAACCTATCGCGTTAGTTTATAAACAAGATTGTGTTTATCAGATTAATAATGGTCAAATGACTTCCCATACGTGTTTCATTGAAAGTTGTGTTGTTTTATTATGTGATTTAAAGAAAGTTTCCCAAATGATGGTTTTTTAGGGTAAACAAGCCGGAAATATTTATTGGATGATCTTATACTGTATACAGCTAATAAATTTCTCAAGCAATTATGTTAATCGACAATAAACATACAGTATGAATAAAATAGGGCTTGGGCTTAGATTCCATTTAAAGAAAAAATAAAATGGAAAATAAAAGGTATGCATAAATGATTCTGCCAAATATAGTATAACCAAAAGATTAATAGGAGACACAAAGGGCACGAGCACAATATCAATGAGTGGTATTCATACGATAATACCTTAAGCACAGCATATTATTATAAACACAAAAAACTTATATTATTATTATTTAAGTTAATCAAATTGTACAGTCGTCTCAAAAAGTAAGGTCCGATTTTGAAATCGAGGTTAAAGATTTACGGGATCACGTTTTATTTTACTTTATGCGCTTTACTTATTTTTCAGCTAATCATTTCGTCCAGAACCAATTTGGAATGATTTACAGTGTGTTAAAAACATGTATTCTTCGTTGAGATAATAAAATTGTGTTTTTTACGATTGGAAGACAATATTTGAATTGATTCTTTAAATAGTATTTATTTTAAAAGTGGGTATTAAACATTCTAGATTATATACAGGGTATTGCAAAAAAAATGGCAATTATAAATTATTATATTATTTAAAAATTACTGCGCCAAAACATGTGATTTTATAAATAT
>CAJVPT010005558.1:0-12051 GCA_910592055.1 Acaulospora colombiana | reverse complement strand
TAAGGGAATATTAATGATTAAATTAAAAGCTACATGGCATGACTATGCCAGCATTAAAAAAAAAAAAAAAAAAAAAAAAAAATTATTATTAAAACTTAAGTATTTTTTAAATTAAATTATAACTATATATATAGTATATTTAAAATTTTATTTTAATTTAATGATTTTTTTATTAGACTATAATAAAAAATAAAAGAATAAAAGTTTTGCTTCAAATTGTATATAATAAAATTTCTAATAAATTTTATATCTTTTTTTTTATATGCCAATACAGCATATTTTATTAGCATTAATAAGGACAAATTCAAAATTATATTGAAAGTATCGTAAATATTGTAAGGGTTAATAAAACTATCTAAAACCAAACAGTTTACCAGATTGCTTTTTGCTACTTCACCAAGGGGAGAAGAACTAGTCTAAGGTTACCTTTCGACTAGTACAAGAATTAATAAAAGAGGTAAAACAAGTGCTATTATGTAGGGACCAAAGTTTTTTCTACTATTGACCATCCACCGAGACTAATTCCAAGAGAATTCAATACCTACAAATTATCTATCGAAGTGCTGTGTCTTTTTATTTTTGAAAGGGAGGGGGAAATGTTCTTCTTTCGACTGGTGAGGGGTATGGTTTCAGATGCCAGCTTTATTGATATTATCTCATCTGATATTCTGCTTAGGGGATTACTCATCCAAAGATTAGGTGGGACCTATGGCTAAGAGAGACCTTAAAACTATGGTGAATTGATGACCTAGTCCTAGAAATAATGCCAGCTTCAACATAAGCTGCTTATTTAAGAAAGTGCAACTCTTCCAAAATTAGACTAAGTCTTTAGGAGGTCTTTCAATCTGGCAGTCATTTCCAACTTGTACTTTTACCAAGAGTAAGATTGGTGGGTACTACTTGTGGCCTATATAGCCATGCTGAAGAAGGAGTCGTATTGAGGGTCTTGATATAAGTCATCAGTTTATGATCCTTCTTTTTGTGAGGCCTGTCGTGTCTCTTGATCCTGCTTCTTTTTTGTTCAGGGCTTAGTTTTGTGTCCAGGATATCGTGCTTTCTTGGAGGCTTGTAATGTTTCTTTAGCATCGCACCATACTGAATTTGTTTGTTGTGGATTTGTTAGGTTACTTCTATCAATGCATGAGTCCTTCTTATCCATAAGCCTATCCTTTTTCTCTCTTTTTCTTCTTCTGTAATATAGAAGATGATGTGTCTTGTATCCACCCACATGGAAGCTGTATGACTTACAGTACAGTGGACCCCAGGTTCTTATAGAACTGAAAAAATGCATTCAGACACGTGAGGTAGCCAATGGAGACTTGTTTATCAATCTGATTCAACATGTTTCGTGTCAACCAATCACATCAGTGGGATTTGAGCTACTCTAAAATTCAGGGTCAAATTGAGGTAGGTAAAATCACCCAGAAAGCCATGAAGTGGGAGCTCTTAGAGGCCAGAAGACTGTGTCATGGGGAAAAAAATGAGTCCTTGACTGGCATAACATCTCTATTGTATCTTGTCTTATTCCTCCATTTCAAAAGAGTGATGACAGGTACTGCATTGATGGTTCTTCTTCCTTTAGTAACTTTCTTGTCATTAGTAGTAAGGTGCGAGCTGAACTTTATAGGTCACAAGAGTTTAGTTTGCTTGAAGTTGATTGTAAACAAAAGAGGAAGGGTATGGGGAACTCCTGAAGATTCCCTTCAGGTTGAATTAAAGAGAGTGTTAAGACTTTATTAGCATAGAAGTATTAAAACTCTTGTGAACGTCTTTTTGTGTGTGATCAGAGAATCAGCAGAAAGAGTAGTGCTAATAAATTTTATATCTAAAATATATTGAATCTTTATTTAGTAATAAATATCAATTATTATTATTATTTTTTTTAAAAACCACAACTGATATTAGATATGAGCATTTTATTGATAATTAAATTTTAAGCATTATATCAATTATCTTATATATATATATGCAGATTAGTGATAACCTATCGTGGCTTGTCCTAGGCAGACCTGCTTGAAACCCTCCTGTAGGTGGGTATACTTGACTAGGAGCTGAATGGTTGATAACAGTCATTAACAGTGATGTTGATATATCTAGCTAATTCTGTTAATAAGGGACTATTATACTAACTTATATACTAATGTCAAATCCTCAAGGATTATTTTAATCACCCAGATACCTTAATACTTTTCACTTGAACCTTAGAAGGGATTTCTATCTTATTTGTCACCACCTGCGGCATCACAGACAAGTCCTATTTGACAGGTCCTTCATTTAAGCAAGCATCAGATTGAGATATTCCAAGTTAGGGTAGTCAGATTTCAGATTTTGCTGGTACAGTTTTGGGATAGGAAATGTTTAGATAATTGCCGCAGTCCTAAAAGTGGGGTTTCAGAGTCTGCTAGTACAGTTTGGAATGGGTGATATATTTAGATGATTACCGTAGTCCTAAAAGTGGGATCCTGGGATTTGTTTCCTATCCAGTTCAGTGGGGTTAGGTCGGACATAATTCATATAACCAGACCAGAGACCTTTCTTTATACAATCCTTGTGATAGATCCTTTTCAGCCCAGCAATCAATAGGGAGGCCAGAAGTCCCATCCTCATGCAATCTGATTATTTTTTCTCACATGGCCCTTGTGTGATATTAAACTCTGGACCTTGTAATTATGACCTGGAAGCACTACCACTGTGCTATAGATCCACAGGTCTTAATAAATATCAATTATATACAACTCTTTTCATAATTATATAATAAAAAATTAGAAACTCTTTCTGTTGATTCTCTGACTATACACAAAAAAGATGTTTACAAGAAGTTTTATACTTCCTTGCTAATAAAGTCTTTATACTTTTATTCAAACAACTTGAAGCTTGTCTTCATGTATTTCTCTTATCCTTTCTTATTTGTTTATAAATCCCTTTGAAAAAAAACTTGAGCCTCTAGTAACCTGAAAAAATCCAAGTACATACTTCTTCTACTAAGGGCAGAAGATTATAGAAAGTAAAAGGACTAACAAGTAAAATGTCACCTTACAGAGTGAAGTAATAGAAATAGAAGTTTTACAGCAGGGGAATGTTTATTATTCACCTTTTCAAACTTTTCTAGCCTTCTTAAAATGCTTACTGTTTTTCATAGTTTTTCTTGAGGGATTTTGCCTACCTCAGTTTGGCCCTGAATTACTGGCAGCATAAGATCAAAAGGCTTTTGATTGGCTGACATGAAATATGTTACTAACTGAACATAAACAAGCTTTTACTGGTCACCCACATATTCCAATGATGTTATTGATAATTGAAAGAGTTGATTGATACCCTATGTCTGTCCCACTCCTCCAATTGGATTAATCTATTGATCAAGTTCTATGAGGCCAATAAGATATGAATAACAAGTCCTCAGGTGATAAAAAAGCTATTATTTGTTCAAGCTGAGATCTTTTTTTCCTATTATTCCAGTTAGGGAAAGTTCAAAACCAAGGTTTTCTTTTTATTTTGGTCAAGTAATAAAATTGAACAGTCTTTAATCTATGCTAAGCTCCAACCCTTTAATTGCAGTTAAGAATGTATTTCCCTAGAAATTATTGAAGGATATCATAATTGACAAGGATCTTCACTGCTCTTTTGATACCCTCCTACCATTGTAAAGCAAAAAAATCTTTGGAAAATAATTATTTTGATCAATGAAAGATATACACCAGTAAAATTTCTTTAACTAGATATGACTGCTGGAAAATATTATACTGAAACAATATGACTCAGTTCCCATTAGGTTATATAAGAACCTGGAATTTATCGTAAGTCATCCATTTATTGCAGGTAGATAAAAAATCACTACCCAAAGAAGGTTGGAACTAAGTATGTCCTGGAAGTAAAGGCTTCCACTAGGTGATAAGTCTCCTCAGACAATATATAAGAAAGAAATCAAGATCAAGAATGGATAAGTTTTTTAGATAGTCAGGAAAAGAAAAGATATTTCAATTGAGCATTTCTTATTGAGAAGAGGTCTTGAGAAGCAGATCTTTGAAGGAAGCCGGAAATATTTTTTTTAATTTTTATTTTTTCATTTTCTTGTGGTCTACTTAGACATTTTTAAATATTTACCACCCTTTTTTCAATCTATTCTTTTGTAGTTTCCTGTATTCTGATAGCTTGAATCGACATACAGCAGTGACAACCTGTTGGCAATAATGCAATAGACTAGGAGAATCTTTACTCAAAGACACTACAGAGCAAAATATTGTCCTCAAGATCAAACTTAGAGACTATTATGCTTATGATGAGTTAGTTGGATTATGATAATAGTTTAAAGATGGGTCCCTAAAGAGGGAGACAAGGACATAAGTCAAATGTCCTTTACTAGGAAACATTAAAATTTTTAAATTAATAACTATAAAAAAACTACCCACAATTGTTTTCTATTATTCAAATCATTGATTTTTAGCATTTCCTGATTTTTGTCCCTATTGAAGTGAAGAGTTATGAATTTTGTCCCTCAAAAAAGGACATAAGTGATCTGTAAAATTTTATATGCTAAATACTTTAGGGATCCATTATTAGCTATAGTATATATTATGCTACTCGAATGAAAATGTACTTATATTTTCAATTGATTAATAAATCAACAATCTAGCCTGGCTATGGATATACAAAAAAAAAAAAAGTAATAAATATCAATTATATAGTTTAGTTTTTATTAATAGTTAATTGAAAAATTTTGAATTTTAAAATAATTAAAAATATAATATTAAATAAAGTATATCTACTTTTATTATTATCTTATTGATTTTTTTAATTATTATAAGAAAAAGTAAAAGTAAAAAAAAAAATTTATAAAAACTTCATATTCTTCAAATTATTTTTTTTTTTTAACCCACAGTCAGGCCAATATAGCTTGTCCATTTTATTGTAAACATATTTAATATTTACATATTTTATGATTTTCATATATTGACTCATCTATCTACAAAATTTAACCTTCTCTAGATACAACTTAGGAGATAATATTTCATTCCCTTTATGGCTTGGATTATCCTCTAGCCACTCAGATTATTTCTACAGCTAATCACTATAGATCTCCCGAAGTTCTAACTGTAATTAAAAACCAAACCATTTAAAATCTTTGGATATCCAACTATTTATTATATCTACTATATTGCTTGGGGCTTCATTTATTTTAAGTCTTCTTTTTCTTCTGTTTTATTTCTGGAGAGACAAATAGAGAAGTGATTGGCTTCCTTAAGGACTTAATTTATTTTTCTAGTTGTATTAGTTGGTACTCTAAGCCTTTTGAGTTTGCTGGTAATTTCTTGATTTTGTTTCTATTTGATAGTAATGCTACAGTGTTTGTTTCAAACTTCTTCCTTGAAGGTCTTCTTCATTTTTTTACAAAATTTATCAATAGCCTCTTGTGTTGTTGTTGCTGGAAACTTGAGAACTTTGAGGTGCTTTTTCAGGATTTTAATCTTGTCTCTATATATAAGGCTACAGACTGTATTATATAAGCTTTCATTCTATTGTTTAATATCCTGGATCCATTTCCCTGTTACTCTTTTAATTTCTGCCTGACTTTCATCAGATAGATCTTTTGTTTTCCTGATATACTGAAGGATTTTATTTTGAGATTTGTTCCATATAACTGATCTTTTATTTTAGGTCTTGGGATATTCAAAGAGATGTTTCAGGATTTCCTCTTGTAAATTGTACATTGAACATATTTTACTTGAATATAAGTCTGATTTTCTTTTCTGCATAACTTGGAAAGTAGGAAGCTTATTATGGATTAGGATTACCAGAAAATTCTTGTCCTTGTTGGTGCTAAAGAAGGTATAAAAGATATTATATGGATTGAATTGTCTCCAAAAAATTTGCCAGTCAATTTCTTTACTAGGGTGTATCCATCAGTCTTGGACATGCTTTTGCTCCATCCAGGCTAGTCCTATTTTTTTAATGTTCTATTTTTTAAGAAAATCTCTAATACTAATATCAATAGTATGTTCTTTTCAAGCTACTATTGTAAGAACTTGACCCAAATCAGGTGTTTGTTGCCAAGTCAAAAAATTTACTCTTCTGGCCTGCTTTGCTAACCTGTCTGCTATTTTGTTGAACTTATTGTTTTGATAAGCCTTGATCTTTTCAAGTATGAGGCAAAGGTTTTTCTTTTGTACTAGATCCTTGATTCAGTTCTATAGTGGCCAGTTACTTATTTTAGTGCATTTTCTTATGGAAATAAACTTTTGCGACTGAATTGTTCTCCATATCTTAATGATTACACTACATCTATATACTGTATATGGTTGCTTTTTTATTTTTAGGTATTGTAAAGATTGCAATAAGTATGGCTAGAATTTCTGCTCTTGTAGTCAATGGTCACAATATTGTCCTTGTTAAGAATTGGTTGATTATTTTATTGTTTTCAATTTGAATCTATGCAAGAATTATTTCAAGTTCATTCTTGCTTTTTGTACATTTCTTGTAAGATCTGTCAGTAAAGAAAGTGAATTGCTTTTTATAGTTGTGTCTAAGACTCTTTATTAGATCTGTTATATACTCCTCTGATTGTATGGCTTGTTTAATTAGTTCGACTTACTAATTCTCTATTTGTATCTCAATCTCTTTTGATCCAAATGAATATGTAGTACTTGGTTCATTTGTTGACACTGTGGGCTGCCAATTTATGGAGTTTCCTGGAAGTGTAAATAGATTCTTTTTTCTAAAACTTTCTTGCCTATTTAATTGTGATAATAACCAGGTTTGGGATGTATATAAAATCGTTGATTGTTTGAATATATGAGGATGACAGATAGTACTATTTGTACTAGGATTATAGGTGAGCTGATATAGTGTGAAAAGTACTCCTCTATTTTGCATTTTGACTTTTCAATAGTAGTTCCTATTGTTTCAGTCAAAACTCTCCAATTAGTTTTTCGTTTATCCATTTTAGGAGCCACTTTTACTATTTGAAGTTTATGTTCAATCCATTTTAGAGTTTGATAGGATTGTTTTAGCAGATCTTGTTGTTCTGTCATCTTTGCTCTAGTTTATGTATACCAGCTTGGAATAGGATCTTTACAAGTATCAGCAAAAATCTGAACTGCTCTCTATTGTCTTATTGTTAGTATGGTCATATTAATTAGTTGATCCAAAAACATTATTTTGTTTCTTTTTAGAGAAAGGATAGCTTTTATATATTTTTTCTTATTATTTGTGATTGTTTTAATAGACATAATGCCTCCTTGAATATCAAAAATTTTTTTCCATCTCCAACTATTATATATAATCTATAGCTTCTTTGCCATAGTCAGAGTTATAGCAGCAAGGTTACCTTTCTCAATTGTCTTGACTTCTACTGGATCATCAAATATGTTCTTTGGCTCCCAGTATTTGAGTTAACTTTGTTTAAGTCAGATAACTGTTGCAATTCCTGGAGCTTCACTATTATTTAGTTGACAGAACAGTATTGTTATATGACTTTCAAGTTGAATTTTTCATACACTTTTGAGTCCATAGATTTGTTTGTTATGTATACAACTATTTGATATTGTTCTACAAATTAGGGCTTTGTTTTTGAAAGCTTTTCTATATATAGCTATTAGATTGTTGCAAACTTTCTTATTCAAATGTGTGTGCTGCATTCTGTACTCTATATAATGAATTAAAACTCTATTAATAATATACCTGGTATGTTTTTTGGTTAGGCTTTTGTTGCTAATTGCTTGGGTTACTATTCTGATCTCTGTCTTAAGTAGATTAATAGTATCCCAATTGTTATATCTTTTTCCTAACCAGATATCCAGAAATCTTTCTTGATCATATTTATCTAGTTTCTTGGCTATTAATTTGTTTATTCCTGCATGAACTGTACTTGGGTCTGCACTGTTCCGGCTGAAGGTCAGGAGGATGGATTTTTTGCTATTGATTTGTGAATCATTTGCCTAGTAAAATTGTCTGGCATTTTCTAAAATACATTCTATATCAACTTTGGATTTGGCAATCCAAGTAGTATTATTCATGTATACTATTATTAATTGTTTAGAGAAAGTTTTTCTTTGAGATGTGGTTTTTGAAAGTCTGGTATCCATTCTTCTTCTATCGTATATCTGTAATTTGGATTTTCTTGAATTTTGCATAATAATAGATTGTAAAAAATTCTCCAGAGTAAAGGTGATATTGTTTCCCCTTGATCTATTCCATCACCGGCTATAACTGGATCTGAAAGCTTTGTTAAAAGAATTATTTTATATTTTCTATTTTCAAAGAGATCTATAATTAATTGTCTACTAGTAGCTGAAATACAGATTCTATTTATAGATCTTTCCAATATCTTGAAGCTAATTGTATCATATACTTTGGCTATGTCCTGAAAAAGAATCCATAGTTCCTTTTTATTTTCTCTAGCTTTTTCACAAATACAGTTTAGAAGTTGGATAGGTTCAGCCATACTTTCTTCTTGTAAGCCTATGAAATTAGGTCCACGTACTTTTTACATGTACTGGCAAATCTATTAGTCAATATTTTGATGAAGCATTTTTTTGCTATCTCTAGCAATATTATGGGTCTTATGTTACTTAGACTATAGTTTCATGGTTTTGGCTTGGGTATTGGATAGATATTACTTTCTTTTCATTTTCTTGGTATATGGTCTACCTTAATTATCTAATTATATAGTTGTTTGAGAGCCTTTTTTTCTTGAGTGCCCATATTTTTGAGCATTTCATAGCTAATATGTAATGGACCAGATGCTTTCTTTTTAGGAAGGTTTTTTAATGTTGTTCCAATCTTTTCTATTGTGATTTTTTCCTATAAAAGAGAATACCATACTGAATTTATCTAATCTTTTAGTTGATATTCTCTTTTCCATTCAGAACTAAGGCTCTCATGGTTAGTATTTTGTTGCTTAAAAGCTTTTTGATGATAGTCTTCAACCACTTGTTTGATTGTTTGTAAATTTGTAGCTATATAATCTTCTCCATCTTGGTTTTTGGTCTTAACTCGATCTAAGGTTATCTTGGGTCTTTTTTGGTTTAGCAAAGAGTATAGCATTCGTTTTTGATTGCTTTTAAGATCTTCACATCTGGTTTAAATTGCTTTGTTGATTTGGCCCTTGATATATAAACTCTCTTTCTTTTAAATGCTATTTTTAATGTATGTTCTATATTGGAGATATTTTTGAATTATACTTGGACTTCTTTTAAGGACTGAGGAACTATAAGATCCCAATCTTCGTTTCCTTGCATAAGGAGTAGAGTTTATTGATTATTTGTATATGTTTGTCTCTAATGTTTGTATCCCAATTGTAATAAGTCTTTTTTAGCAGGTAGTGGACTCAGTTGACTTTTCTGTAAGCTTTGTACTCTTGTTTATTTACTGGTAAATCAAATCTTTTCTTTTCTGGTGTTGAATATATTTTTTTCTTTTTAAGAGTTCTATATGCACCTTTGACAAGAATATTTTCAAGTTCCTGCTATGATTGATCCAGCCTTATTTGAGTCTATGTTGAGTTTTCAGTATATGGATATAATTGGTCATATTCTATTATTTTAGTTTCAGTCCATTGTTTAAATTTTTTCCATTGAATTGGTGTTGAATTAATAGAATTAGAGATCTTTTTGCCTTGTGTTCTTTTCTGGTTTAGATATTATTTATCTTTTAACAAGTTATTATTTGTTAACCTGATTAGGAGAAGAGTATGATCGCTATTTGTAATTGACTCCATTGAAATGTTTTTAAAATCATTTTGATTCTCTTGGCTAATGTCAATTGTGAATCAAATATAATCAATTCTAATATAAGCATAATTATTAGACCATGTGTATGTACTCTTGTTTTGTTTCCATATATTGTGAATGTCAGTAAAGTTTCAATCTTCTAAGAAGTTGAAAATACCAATTTCAGCTTTTTTATATCATATTGTCTTCTTTTCAAATGGGTCAATCTGTTATTGGATTTACTACTGCATTAAAATCTCCCATAATAATAATCTTGAGTTCTATTGTTGTTTGTTTAGGATTCTTTTTTGCAGTATTTGTTGCAGTCATCTACTTTCTGTCTTTTCAGATGATAAGTAGATTTGGTATATACATAGTTTACATTTCTTTAAAGAAAGTTTGTGCCTATGATATAGGTTTCTATTTTTTCAATCGATTCTAGTTTCTTTTTATATGTCTTGTTTATAAGAAGATCCACACCTGATCCTCTATGTTTGATGTCATTACAACTGTAGAAGAATTTATATGTCTTTTAAAACTTGAAGGCATGTTTTGCTGTATCACTCCTTAGTTTTGTTTCACTAATACCCATGATTCCTTTATCTAGTTCTTGTATCTTGTCATAAAAACACTGTTGATTCAATATTTTATTTATTCCTCTTATATTGGGTATCCCTATAGTTATGGTTTCTTCTATAGTAGATTGCAATGTATCATTCTGATATATTTTTGTTTCTTTAAGGTTTTTGTTGATAGTATTTATTTTGATCGACTTGATGAAGTTGTTTAGGTATTGTGTAGTAATAGGAAGGTTGTTTGAAAAGAATGTATTTGTTGTTATGTTGTTGTTTTTGGAATTGTTTTTGGTCCAGGAAGTACTAGATTCTTCTTGTGAATCTTGTTCTTCACTGGTATTTCCTATTTGAACTGGTGCAACTTTTAGGAGCAATTAGCTCTTTTCTATCTTATAGATCCAGAGTAGGGTTAGGTCTCTTTTTCAATGTGACTCATTCTACTGTTTAATTTATTTAGGCTATATAGAATTTATTGTAGTGGATTTTGTTCTGCTTCAGATTCGGTGGTTATATTGTTGGTAATTCTAAAACTATATATTCTATATCTTCTCTTCTATGTATTGATCAGTACTTTATTGCTTCCTGTTGCTGGTTGTTGACTGCGTCTTAGCCTTGGCTTTCTTGTATTTGTTCTATAGAATCTTGATCTTCTTTTTTCAGACTCTATATCAGAGTTTTATGTGTCATATCCAGGATCAGATTCTTCTATAAGGGTTTCTCTCCATATAGGCTTTCTGTTGAATCTAATATCTGTTCTACTCAAGTGATTGTTATATTGGTCTGTACTGGATTTATCTGTTTCTTTAATGTGAATACTGCTAATTCTATGTTTTACTTTTCCATATCTCTCTTGTGGTAAGATATTTGTTTCTTTTATGGCTTCATTCTATTGTTTTGTGTCTATCTTGAAATATTCTTTAGCACTCCATGTAAATTTGTATCCATATAGAAAGATGTGCTGTTTGAGTGCTTTATTAAGATCTTTTGCTGTTGCAAAACATATAACTGCATATCCTCTTCTCTTGAATGTATATGGATTTCTAGGTATATAGCATGTTTTTGCTTTGGTTTGTTTTAAGGCACATACTAATAAGCTTGTGAAGGTGTTGTGTATTCTATATAGCCTTAAGGACTGGCTATTGTGTTCTTTATTAATTTTGTCTACTTTTTGATCAGTGGGTTTGTGTTAAGTGAAAATAGCCCTGATCACTTCTGTTTTAATGGAAATCATCCATAGATCTTTTAGTTTATTGTTTTGTTTATGAGAAGTGATTTGTGCATTGATTCTTCGTTGTGATCTTGAGTAGTTGTATATATGGATATTGATAAGTTTTCCATATATCTGTAAAGCTACCTTAACTTCTTGCCATGTATAGCTATGATCTATATCAATTAGGGTTACAAATAGATCTTTGTTCTCTTCTTCTGTTTTTTCTTTAAAGATCTTTTTATTAGGTGGAAATTCTGACTCTTTCCATTCCTCTATACTTATGGGTATTATTATGAAGTTCTTACCCTCTTTTTTGTTGACTTTCTTCAAACAATTCAGTACATCTTCTTTTTCTTCAAAAGTAAAGATTGTTCAAGCATTACCATTGAGAAATTTTTTTGTGCATAGTTGAAGTTTCTTTGGTAAGCTGAGAGTATTTTAAAGCTATGCTATTCTTTCTTTTTCACTTTCTCCTGGTATTTTGAATATTAAGGTTCCCAGTTTGTATACTCCATTTTTGATAATGTGAAATGGATTAATACTAGTTGATTTTGATCTATTT
>CAJVPT010005557.1:0-12053 GCA_910592055.1 Acaulospora colombiana | reverse complement strand
TAAAAATTGTCAAAGTTGAAATTTATAATAAAAACATAGTAAGTGGACTCAAACTTTTGGAAGCAACTGTATATAGGCTTTATTATACTTTCTTCTTATAAATTAGCAAAGTTTAAAACTTTCAAAATTTTATGTTATTTATATATAACTATCAATTAATCTTTATAAAGTATTTTCTAATTATTTCAAGAAAAACTATAGGTTTTGTATTATATATGAAGTTCATATTTCTAAGGTTTTACTTAAAATAAAATAGATATTACTTTTTTTTCATTTCTTAAATATCTAAACAATAATTAAAACCTTATTAAAAAAAAACATAATATTCTTTTTTTTTTAAGATTCAAGTATTTAACCATTTTCTATTTTATATATGAGAGGTCCACTACTTTATTATTTAAAAATATTTTAAAATAGTTTTAAGTTCTCTACTTTGATTTTCTTTATTAATAAAATATATTATATTTAATTAATTTATTTTTTAGATTGATATTCTTTTTTTTTAAGAGAAATTTAAATCTTTAAAGATATTTACAAAATATTTTGACTTTTACATACTAACTTATCCATCATTAAAAAACTATTTCTTTAGATACAACTTAGAAAATAATATTTTGCTCTTTTACTGACTTGAATAAATTCCTTAGTCAATAAAATCATTGTCTATAGATCATTATTGTAGATTATTTTAAATTCCAACTGTAATTAAAAACCAAATCATTTTCTTCTATAACAAATTCAATTCTTGATAATTTCTATATATTTTATTTTCTCCTTTCTTTTAGAAACTTCTTGCCCCAGGTCTTTTGTGAATATGAGTTCTTCTTTTTGTTGTTATATGATTTGTGTAATAGATCTAGCCCAGGTTTTTTAGTTCTTTTATTTTTTTCAGTAATATTCTACTTCTTTTCCCACTTTATTACTTTTTTACAGTAGGTGTTTCAAATGTTCTTCTTGAAATTTTCTTTATTTTATAACAAAGCTTACTAATTATGCTTTATATGACTGTTAAAAAATTTTTGAGTTATGCTTTGAAGTAATTCTTCAAAAAAGTGATTTTGTTCTCTTTCATATATCTACAAATAATATTGAAAAGGCTTCTATCAGATTACTGAATTTCATTTAACTATTTACTTATTTAGCTATTGATTGTAGAATAAACTTTTTTTTTGTTTTTGATTTCTTTACTGATATAGCAGTTGATTTTTCTTTTGCTTTTCTCTATATATCATTTCTAATTTCTTTAATAGTTGGACATTTGAACAAGTGTCATAGTGTTTCTTCTTGAAGTTCACATATTGGACAAGTCATTATAATTTATATATTTGATTTTTTTTCTTCAATATTTGCAGTACTAAAAGTTTATTATGAATCAGATTAGTCAAAAAATTTTTGTCTTTATTATTTTTGAAAGGGGTATCAAAGGTATTGAATGGATTGAACTGATTTTAGAAGATTAACCAGTCTATGATTTTATTATTTTGGATCCACAGTTCTTGAATCCTTTTCTATGTTATTCAATCTTTTTTAATTTTTTTCCTGTTGAACATTTTGACAAATTTTTTAATACTGATCTCTATCATATGCTTCCTTTCTGTAACTATTGTAAGAACTGTCTCTAATTTTGGTAGTTGATACTAGATTATTAGATTTTCATGTCTAGCTTGTTTAGTGAGTAGATTTATTTGATTATTGAACTTATCAATTTCATGGGTTTTAATCTTTATAATTTCCAAGGTGAGATCTTTCTTTTTTAACTAGGTCTTTGATTTTATTCTATAATGGTCAGTTAATAGTTTTTGTCTATCTTCTTGTTGATATCTTCACTTGTAAACTAATGGACTTTCATATCTTAACTGCAGTATTGCAATTAGAGAAGATTGAGACTATTATGTTTTGGGAAGCTATATATATTTCAGTTAGAATAACCAATATTTCTGCCTTACTTGCTAATGGTCATATTAATACTCTTGCTGAGAGTTGCTTCACAACTTTGTTGTCTTTTACTAGAATCCAGGCCAAACCTATTTCAAGCTTGCTATTTTTTATTAATTTTTTATAAAATCTATCTATATAGAAAGTAAACTGATTGGTTATATACCTTCTATTATATATTAGAATATCCATAAGTTTATCTATATATTTTTCTGATCAGATGGCTTGTCTTATTAGCATGGTCTTTCAATTTTTTATCTGGATTTTCACTGTAGCTCTAAATATTAGTGAAGGTATTATTTGTTATCTTGTAGCTGTTAGCCAATCTATAGGGTTGTCTGGTAGAAGGACTTGTTTTTCTTTTTTCAAATTTTCATATTTGTTTAGTTTTGGAAGAAGATAAACTTGTGATATACCTACTTTTATTACTTGGGATGATCTATCTAATTGAAGTAAAGTATGATTGCTAGTAAGATTGTATATCAACTGATATGGAGCAAACTAAATTTTGTTGTTCAAGAATGATATCTTTCCCAATATATCAGTTGAAAAGCTAGTACAGACTATCCAGTGTATTTTTCTTCTATCTGAATATGCTAGAAAAGTTTTAATTTGAATATTGTAACCTGTTCAGTCTAGTCTATGTAATGACTTTATTATAAAATTATAATTCTCTGTCACCTTTTCACAGACCTTTTTGTACCAAGAGGGGACTAGACCTTTGCATTTGCTAAAGAGAATCTGAATTGCTCTCCATTCCTTGAGTATTATCATAGTTATATTGAAGATTTAATCTAGAAACATGATCTTATGTTTATAAAGTAATGAAATAGCTTTCTCATATTTTCTATCATTTTACAGTATTGACTTAATATATAAGATACCTCCTTGATAATTAAAGGTTTTCTTCTATTTTCAACTTTGAAAGATAATTTGTAGATCTTTGACCAGGGCCAATAATATAGCTGTCAGGTTCCCTTTGACCATCTTGTGTGAGTTCATAGAATTATTTAAGATATTTCTAGATTCCCAGCTTTTGATTTGGCTTTATTTTAACTGGATTATGGTAGCCAAACCAGAGGCCTCACTATTGTTGAGCTGATAGAATAGTGCTGATAAATAGCTTTCCAATTGTATTTCCCAAATACTTTTGAGGTTATATATTTTTTTATTATAAATGTAATTGTTCAGTATTGTTTCACAAATTGGTGGTTTATTTTTGAAAACCTTTTTGAACATAACTGTGAGTTTATTACATATCTTCTCATTAAGATACATATATTGCATTATATATTTTATTCTGGAGATCAGCATTCTATTAATAACATAATGAGCTTATTTTTCTGTCAACTTCTTCTTATATATTGCTTGAACTACCACATTGATTTTCAATTTTATTAGGTTAATTATATCCTGGCTTTTTTGTTTTGATCTCAACCAGATACTAAGGAATCTGATCTAATTCTTTTTATCAATTTCATTAATCATGATATCTTCTATTTCAGCTGAAATCCTTTTAAAGATCTTGAGAATTTTGATTGATAGTGAGAAGAACGGACTTTGTCATATTAATTTGTGAGTTATTTGCTATATAGAACTTTTTTGCTTCTTCTAAAATACTTTTTAAGTCTTTTTTGAATTTGGCAATCCATGTTATATTATTTATGTAAACTATCACTATCTGTCTTAGGGAGAGCTTGACCTTTTTCTCAGGTTTGTGAAAGTTGAGTGATCATTTTTCTTCTATAGTATAATCTAAATCAGTGTTATTTTGAATTTTATAAAACAGTGGATCATAAAAAATTCTTTATAACAGTGGAAAAATGATTTCTCCTTGATCTATACTATCTTCTGCAACTATTAAACTAAAAAGTCTGTTGGGAAGAATGATATTACAACTTTTATCTTTAAAAAGATCTATTATAATCTTTTTGATAATTGTAGGGATTCAAATCTGATCTATGACTTTTTTAAGCATAAATAGGGATATTGTGTCATATACCTTGCAATGTCTTGAAAAAGAATCTATAGTTCTTTTTCTTTTTCTCAAGCTTCTTATATCTACTATTTAATAGATGAATAGGTTCTGTTATACTTTCTCCTAATAAACCAACAAAGTTTGGACCTTTAAGGATTTTGTATTGTTTACATATTCTTGATTGACAATTGGTAAAGATTTTGATGAAACATTTACAAGCTGTTTCTAGAAGAACAATGGATCTAGTGTTGCTCAGTTGATATTTTCAAGGCTTGGGTTTAAGAATGGAATAGAGATTATTACTTTTTTTATTTCTCAGGTATCCATCTAGTATTTAGAACTTTATTAAATAACAAGTATAAGGCCCCTTTTCTTTAATACCTAAGTGCTTGAGCATTTCATAACTAATATATAAGGAATCAGCTACTTTATTGTTTGGGAGGTGTTACAAAATAGCTTCAAGCTTCTTTATTTTTATTTTCTCTATTATGATAAATATTATGTTGAATCGATCCACTCTTTAGGTTGATATTCTTTTTTCCAAAAAGAATTCAAGCTTTCAAAGTTAATATTTTTTTATTTGAAAGTTTCTTTATAATAGTCCTTAATCTTGCTTTTGATAGTTTATAAATTGGTAGCTATATATTTTATCCCCTCTTGATTCTTGATTAACACTCGATCTAGTATAATTTTTAGTCTTTTATGGTTCAAGATTAAGTTCAACATCCATTTTTGATTAAACTTAAGGTCTTTATATCTGCTTTTTAAGAATTCTTTAATTTGGTTTCTGATGTGAAGACTTTCTTTTTTCTTGTATATCATTCTGAGATCATATTCTATTTCAGTGATTTTTGATAATAGCTCTGAAATTTCTTTTTATAATTGGAAAGAAACCATTTTTTTTTTATGGATTTATCAAGTCTTCTCAGTTTCTGAATAGTCTTTTTTATATCCGTTAGGATTCTTGTATTCTAGTTAACTTGTATTTTCTTCAAAAGAAAGTGAATCTTGTTAACTTCACTATAAGTTTCGAAGTCTTCCTTTTGATTGCTGATCCAGGCTTTACTTTTTTCTTTATATTGAAAATAGAGCAAATTCTCTTCTTTTTAAGATGTTTGTAAGCACTCCTGATGATTGTTGATACAAAATAATATCAGGTCTTTTTGAGTTCTTGGGGACTATTCTTCACTCTTGACTAGGGAGGTTGTGAATTAATTTCCAAAAATTTGTTTTCTATTCAGAATTTAAATTTCTTCTATTATTCTGCTGTGAAATTCATTGGGTCAAATATTTTCTTTTCTTTTATTCTATGTTGCACTTGTACTTGATTCTTGAGCAGATTGTTTATCATCATTCTTGTCAGTAATAAGATATTATTACTATTTGATAATATTTCTATAGAGATTTTTTAAATTCATATATATTATTTAAATTAATTTCTGGTAATGTCCAGATATAGTCAATTCTACTATATGATGTATTGTTTATCCATATTAAGATAATGTTTTCTTCTTTTCAAGAGTTCTAGATATTTATATAGTTCCAGTCTTCTAGGAAGTTGAAGAAATCTATTTTAGCTTTCTTGTATTTTGATATCCTTTTATTAGTAGGTGGCCAATCTGTTATTGGATTGATAACTGCATTGAAATCTCCCATAATTATAATTTTAAAGTGATTTCTCTACTTGTTTAGGATTTTGTTTTGAGGAAGCTATTGTAGCCATCTACTGATAGTTTTTTTTAATAATAGATATACTTGATAGATATAAAGCTTGTATCTTGTTATTAGAAAGTTAACTTCTATTATATAGCCTTTTATTTTTTAAATAGATTTTAACATTTTCTTGATATTTCTATTAATAAGAAGTCCTATTCTAGATCTTTTGGATTTCTCATTATTGCTACTGTAAAAAAACTTGTGTATTTATTGTAATGTGAAAGTGAATTCTACTACTTTATTTGTTAACTTAGTTTCACAGATACCTAGGATATCTATATATATGTTAAGTTCTTATATAAGTTTATATAGTCTTTGTTGATTAAGACTGGTATTAATTCTTCTAACATTATATGTATTCTTGTTTATATTTCTGTTAACCATGAAGCAACCAATTCTAATTTTTAGTCAATCAATCCATCCAAAATCTGATGTAACAGAAAATTCAGGATCAAGCTAGGATAGGCAAAATTTTCCATAAAAACCAAGAAAGAACCACTATATATTGAGAGAAAAGCCATTTTTGCTTGTGGTAGTGATGTCAGTTTTCCAGGAGTTGTTGGTCCACACTTCTTTCTGGACTTTGGGACCTCTATAGGAAAGAAAAAAAAGGTATTTTTTCATCTGGTTTCTTCTTTTTAAAAAAGCTTTCTTGCCATCAACTTCTTAGATAGAGGGTTTTTGAAGAGGAAAAGTAAACAAGAAAGGTAAAATATAATTATTTTTAAGTAAAGCAGATGTTTTTAAAGAAAGTTTTGAAGTTTATTACTCTCAAAACATAAAGTTTTGAAGGAACACTTCTTTGAAAGTGGTAGTCAGGGATCTATGGGAAAGAGTTTTGATTTTTTTTTTTAAGTTACATATTATATTATATTATGTATATATTATTTATTATATTATACTTATTATATTACAATTCAAAGCTTTTTAATATATCAATTACAACTTTTTCATTTTATATTATTTATTAATTTTCAAAAATGTTAAGAAAGTGTTTTAAGTTCAATTATATTTAATAAAAGTTTAAAAAAAAAATCCTAAAAAAAGTAAAAATTACTTGTAACTATAGTAAATGCAATAGATCACTTATTGATCCACAAACAGAATTTTCTCATAGATATCAAAAAATAAAATGCAAACATTTGACAAATGAAAAATTCATATTTTGATATAGAATCAGAAATATTTCATCAAGTTAAATTATGTTATTAAGTAACAATTAACAAAATCTGAAATTGAATAATATAAGTTCTAAAAATAATAAATCTGAAGTTGATAATAATAAAGAAATATATAATATATTTAAAAATTATTTAGCTTCAAAATACAAATTTTTAGATAGTTATTTTATATAGATTTTGTTATGGATTATAAACTATAGAATTTGATTTAATTTATCAAATGGTTCAACAAATGTATTACTAAAATTTATAAAATTGGTATTAATTAAAATTGATAATAAAAAATTTGAACTCTTTTATAGATCTTTATATATCAGCAACAATATATTTGAATTATTAAACCAGTTTGATAATTTTATAATATATCAAAGATATCCTAAATTATATAGACAAAATAATGTTCTTGATTTTCAAAAAAATAATAAACTATCAGTTATGAAGTATATTCATATTGAATTTTTTAATTCAACAATAAAACAAAGAAAAATTTATGATTTTTCATTATCTATACAATTAGAATTATTAAATATAATTAATTAATCCAATTTAGTTTTTCCATATTTTACTATTTGATATCAATTGTTATAAATATATCAAAATCTGAATTTTGAATCTAATTTTTATCACTGGGTAAATTGATCAAGCATTGACAAAATTTTATATAATATTTATTATAATGATATTTGAAAAACTTTTAAAGATGAAAATTTAAAATTATTTTTAACAAAGAGATGATTAATTTGTATTTGAGATTAATATTAAATATTAATTGATTTCAAATATTCAATAATAAGGTATATAATACTGAAGTTATATATATAGCTATCACAAATTTGTCATATAAAATATGATTTAAATATGAAAATATATTGATTTTTGACATATTATTAGATTCTAGTGAATCAAGTTTACATCAAATAAATTATTATTTTTCTTTAATTGTCAATGAATTGATACAACTATAATAAGGAATAAAGTATAATTTAACTATCAAAATAAAAAGAAAAAATAATTTAGATAGCCTTAATTTTAATTTCATATAATATTTCTATAGTATAAAAAGTGTATAGACATATAATAATACTAATGTTATACTATCATTACAAGAAGAATATCAATTATGAAAATAATTATTATAATTTTGGTAATATAAATAATATAAATAAAGAGTTTATATTAAGAGATTTGATAATATATAAATAAGATTCTATCAAATAAAGACATTGTAATTCAAATACAATACAAAAACATTTTGTTGGTAAGAATTATATCAGATAATTCAAATTCCTTCATCTATCTTATTTTAATCTAATTCAGCATTTAGTATTGATCCTATATACTAAGTATTGATAAATAGTTTATTAAATAAATATGAATTAAAAAAGGGATATTAACAAATAATACTTTAGATAAAATATAATCAATAATGGAAATTTTTCATGTGTCATCAAATATTGATCAAATTTTGTGAAAAGTAAATAATAATGAAGAATTTATGAACTTTACTACTAATTAGTAAAAAAAATTTTTTATAATATATACAATTATAATTTTATAAAAACATATTTTAAATATAGATTATCAAATTTTAATGAATTTTATTAAGATTTGTCAATCTTAGTATATCAAATTTTAAAACAAATTTATTAAATAAAACTTATGAAAGATTAATTACAATAAAAAAATTACTATGAATTTTCATATTTCATTATATTTTTATAAATTCATATATAATTATAGGCTATTGTATATATTTTGATACTTTTAATTTGAAAGAATAAATGGTATATTATATAGATTTTTAAATAAATTCAATATTTGAAAATAGAATACAATTATAAAAAAAAAAGACTCTTTCTACTGATTTCCAGTTTTTCTAAAAATTTCCTTTTTTGATAATTTTCTTGGAAAACAAAAGAAACCAGCCACAACATAAAGAGAAGCTTTTAATAAAACCAGTAAAACAACAAGAAATAAATATATAGGATTAGTCCTTAGTATATCTAATCTTCTAATAACAAATAGTAGAAAAATACAAGTAACTTCAACCATACTTTATAGATTTTCTTTATTTATAGAAGAAAGGAAAATTCAAGAAAAATGATTCATAGTAAGCTCTTTGAGATACAACCTCAACTCTCTAAGCTCTCAATCAGGCCAGTGCAAGCTAATATTTTTCTTGACACCAAGAGAAATCCTGTAAACAATATATCAAACCAATAAATCAATTCAGATTCAAGGTTTGCAATACCTAAAAGAATGTTCAAGTCTCATTTACTAAACAGTAAAGAGCATCCAAACACTATGACAACAATATATAATAATTATTATATAATGCAAAATATGAACATATTATTTAAGAACACAATAACTTGTTTATGTATCAAATAGATAATCTGATCAGAATGTAATTAATTCTTTAATTCTATGTATTTCATTAAACTATTTTGATAAACAATATCAATCAACTGGAATTATAAATAAATAGTAATACATATCTAATCAAAATAAATAACAATGTATATCTAATTAAAATACAATACTATACAAAAGTAAACAATAACATATATCCAATTAAAATAAACAATAACATATATTTGATCAAAACACAATACTATACAAAAGTAAACAATATATTTTTTAGTAACACATGATTCAATATAACTATAAAAAAACATAAGTTAAAGCAAATTACGAAGAAAAGAAAAGCACATATTATAGATACACTGCTTCAACTATCAAACAAATAGGATCAACAATAAATACTATAGACTATACAAACTATTTATAGTACAATATCTACTATAAATAATATTTCAAATAGGATCTCAAAATCAAATAGATACTTGATCTTAAATAGTATCATTACTAGAATTCTAAATATTAATTAAACCATCTTTATCAGGGCCACAATTCTTAAACAATATATTCTTTACTTATAGATTCAGGGGCAAGGTAAAGAAGAAGACCTTTTAGCCCCCTTCCAAGAGAACAAGTACTTTAATATAAAAAATTAAAAAGAAAAATCACAAGTTTTTTATATCACTCTAAGGAAGCAACCAATGATAACTAATCTCTATGCAATTAGAGATCTCCCAGAAAAGAAAATATATATAGAAGTTCAGCCAACAATAACAGTAGAAATTCCTTCCAATGTTAAAATTGAAATAAAAGAAAAGGCAATAGAAGATCAGGTCAAAATAAAAGAAATTATTGAAAAAATTAAAGAGGATAACATTGCAGAGCAGTTTGTATATTCTACAAAAAACAGACCAAAAATATCTAGTCTAAATTCATTTTATATTAAAAAAAATGGTAAATATAAAATGAAAATATTTATGGTTTAACTTCCAGAAAAATTAGAATACGAACAAGTGGCATATCTTCAAATATATTGGAACTACCAAAAGACTTAAAGTCTTTCAAAAAAGAGTTCTTCATTGGCAATGCCTAGACAACCTTCTGTTATGAAGAAGAAAAAAATGCTTTGCAATATTTAAAAAAAGTTAACTAAAAAGAGGGCAAAAAGTTTATAGTTATACTCCTAGAAATAGAAAAATAGATGAATATCTCATATTCCATACATAAGAAAATCTTTCAATAGAAGGAAAAGATGAACAAGAGATCTTTAGAGAAATACTCATTGATATTGATCAAAGTTACTCAAGACATGAGATCAAATTTGTCCTTCAAAGATATGGAGAGACAACAAATATTTATATTTACAATTATTCAAGATCACAAAAAAAAATTAAAGCTCAAATAATATAATATTAACAATATAATAATATGGAAGAAAAATAGATGATCCATATCAATCAAAAAACAATTAGAGCCATCATTATTCAATATAAGCTATATGATGATAAGATTAATAACATTATCAAATAGCAAAACTCTCAATTCTTGAGATTGTATAAAATACATAATACTACAATTAGTTTGATCACAAAAGCAATTAGATATACTAAAACAAAGGCATACTATATACCTAAAAATCCTTATATACTTAAAAGAAGAGAATATACAGTAATATATTTCATATTAGCTCAAGACTTAGCAAGGACATTGAAACCATATATTTTTATCTATGAACACAAACTAATATAAAGTATCAAGGAACATTTTACCAAAGAAATAGAAGCCTTAAAAGAGTAGTCCCACGAAACAAAAGTCTGAATCAGAAGTTTTTAAATTAAAAGGCTCTGAACCCAAAGTTTCTGAACCAGAGAGTGATTCAAGCAATGATGAATCTAATCAATAAGCTATAAGGATAGGAAGAATAGAATTACTGTAGAAATAATAAGAAGTCCAAATGGAGATCCAGAGACTTGGAAAAAATAAGCTTTTATAATAATACTGATAGTTCCAACAAGTCTACTAAAAAACTATTGAAGCAAGGTCAGCTAATAAGAAGTCAAAGAAATATAAGACAAACTTATAACAATAAATCAAAACAGTGGAGAAACAGGGTATTTAGGTGTTCAACCATAGGAAGCAATAAAGAACCAATAGGTAATCAATGATGACAGAAAGTTTTATGGAGAGAAAATACAGAAATAAGACTAAAGACAGACAGGACTTCTTAAACCTCATTTTAGCAAACTTAAAAAGGCTGAATGGTAGAATTTCAAGACTAGAAGGGAAAACAACTTCCAGTAACTAATGAGAAAGGATAGAGAGAGACCAAATCACTTCTAAAAATATCAGTTGTTTAAATAACAACAAGAAGAACTGGTTTAATCCTTCTATAACAAATACTTTAAATAAGGACAAGAGAAACAAATAGAACAAGAAGAATAATTCAACAATAAAATAAATATAATATCAATACATTTCTTCAAATAAAAAAAAATGAAGTTTTTCAAGAAAATAAAAGGCAAGAGTGTATCAAAAAAGAAATATGATAATAATATTTATAAGAAAGTAATAAGAATTAGTATACGCAATATTAGAGATATCTCATATACAGTAATCTAACATAACCTTATAGAAGAGATACAGAAACAAGGAATAGGAATGCTAGGATTAAGTGAGACCAAATTGATCAAAACAAAGGTAAAATGGGCATTTAACAATCAGATATTATATAAACACTTTTATAGTACAAATGCAGATATTATATATAAAACAGGAAAAATAGATAAAAAACTCTTTCTACTAATTCTCTGACCACACACAAAAAAGATGTTTGCAAGAAGTTTTATACTTCTTTGCTAATAAAGTCTTTACACTTTCATTAA
>CAJVPT010005556.1:0-12054 GCA_910592055.1 Acaulospora colombiana | reverse complement strand
TCTTCGGATACTTCTTTATCCTTGTATTCACCAAAATCCCAAGTAACTCCTTTCTCAATAAAGAAATACTATTATAGCATGATTTCAGGTAAAAAAAAAAAAAAAAAATTACAAAAGAAAACTCGATTATTGTTTATGTCAAATTTGTAGACTTGAAAGAAATAGTTTAACTATAGTATATTTATCGTACTGCTACTTATATACTTAATATTTGACTAATGTAATAATGGTGACATGATGACATGATTGTGGGTTATAAAAAAATTTTTATTTAATTTTCACATGATCATATCGGACAACGATTGGATATTTCCTAACGCAGCGGCTGGCTTTAGCGAAACAAAAGTGGCATGATATTTTGTTGCTCCTTATGCCAAATTCGAGAAATTTTGTCGCTTTCATATAACCTTAAACTGCGCTAACCACGATTAGGATACACTGATATAATGGAAATGTCTGTTCCTCATGGATCAAAGAGAAGTTCCTCCTTCGTTTCAGATTCTCCCGCCAATTTACTGGAGGAACATACATTTTCAAGCAATCTTGATGATTATGACATAAATAAAAACAATCCTATAGGTATGAAATCAGCGAATCCAAATTGAAAAGTCTTTTTTTTTTTATAATGGGAACAAATGAGCTCGGAGTTCATATACACTATTACCTTTCTTGATTGTGGAAAACTTGTATAATTTTACTGATATTCGTGCATGATAATGCATTGTAGCGCGTTGTGTCAATGAACTCTTTACGGAAGAATTAATATCTGATCTTTGCCTCATTTTTTTTAAATCAAGGTTACGGTGCCTCCGCAATTGTGTATGGAGCTATATATAGACCTCTTAATAAAACAGTAGCAGTTAAAATGATTGATTTGGATTATTTCGAAAGAGATCAAATTGACGAAGTGAGGGTATTGTATAGATGTGTTAGACATAATTTACATGTCCCTGTTCATATTTAACGCTTTATAGTTAACCCTCACGAAATAAGCATTTTTCACATAAATTAGAGAGAAACTCAACTGATGTCTTTGTCCAAGCATCCTAATATCCTACGCGTTTATTGTTCTTTTGTGAACGAATCAAAGTTATTCATTGTTACTCCTTACATGTCGGCTGGTATGTCCGCTTAGTTAAATTATAAAAATATCATATGGATTGCCATTGTTCCAACATCATGTGAACACGTTGAAAGATATCCACCAAATTATCAGGTTCTTGTTCGGATATTATGAAAACCGCTTACCCTGACGGCTTTGAGGAGACGGTAATAGCCACCATACTGAAGCAGGCTCTTCAAGGTTTAGATTATTTGCATAAACATGGCCAAATTCATAGGTAAAATGATGACCAGAAGCTGTGAATTATCTTATACCTTGCATTTATATCACCGTCCCGATTTTAGTTTCCTTATCTTATATTATATTAGTGAGAAAATCATCTAATACACTTTATTCGTTAATTGAAAAGGGATGTTAAAGCCGGGAACTTACTTGTGGATGAAGATGGCACTGTTTTGTTAGCAGATTTTGGTGTATCTTCGTCTCTAATTGAGGGTGGTGATAAAAAGTCTCGAAAAACTTTTGTGGGAACGGTAAACATTGAATTTGTTGTTACCAGTAGTAAAAACGAATTTTAGTACTCATGCTTCATTTTAGCCATGTTGGATGGCACCAGAAGTGATGGAAGGCGCAGAATATGATTATAAAGCGGATATTTGGTCATTTGGAATAACTTCCCTGGAGTTGGCGACTGGGCATGCGCCTTTTGCAAAATATCCCCCACTTAAGGTACTTTAAAATTACAGCTCTTTCATGACTTAGATTGGATAAAAAAAAAAAAAAAAAAAAAATTTTTTTCTCCTGTAATTATAGGTAATTATGGTCACCATCCAAAATGAGCCACCAACGTTGGACCGAGATGCAACAAAACATAAATATGCAAGCTCGTTCAAAGAAATGATCGATAAATGCTTGCAAAAAGATCCGACGAAGCGGTACGTATGTTTGTAATTGACAAACCCTTTGTGCGGATAATTGCTATTAATAATTTATATTTCGCAGGCCAACCACCGAAAAATTGTTGGCGCATGCATTTTTTAAACAAGCTAGAAAAAAGGATTATCTAGTGACAAGGATATTGCAATCTTTAGTACCATTAGAAGAAAGGTCGCACAAAAGTATGGACATGATATATTGAGCATCAAGCATTTACGTTAATTAAAATGGAAGAATGACATTATAAATTCGGACTTTCAGGGGTTCAACAGAAACCTATTGTTATTGAGAAAGGAGTTACTTGGGATTTTGGTGAATACAAGGATAAAGAAGTATCCGAAGAGCCTTCCTCTGATCAGGAAAAACGAGTAGCCTTTTCCGAAGTTGAACTTCCTGTCGCAAAAGAGGAGCAAACTAAAAAGTCACGATTCTCAATTAATCAGGGTAGCAGTGCGGAAACAGATGTAACTGCCTTACAACTCACGACTCATGTGACACAAAATCAGTTATCACAACTCCAATCACCTTCATCAGAAGCTGGCACCAATGGGTTGACCCAGCAAGATGTTGTTAATGAAGAACAAGTGCAACAGCGCATGCAAAAGAAGGGCAGATTCTTTATCAAGGATAATGCTACGGCGCAAGTAGAGGCGGAAAGTCAACATCAGAATTTGCTGAGAGATCAATCAAGCGAAAATCTACATATACCAGGTGACACTTAATATGATGGTACTTGCACTGCACTGACAGTCATTTATTTTTTAAACTTTATTAAGAAATCTAATAACGATCTATTAATATAAAAAAAACCCCCTTAGATTACAATAGAAAGGGCAGATTTCACGTTGATGCTGGCGCTGCATCTAATCAGAATGTGTCTAAAAATATTTCTATTCCGAAGAGAAAGTTCTTTATTGATGTAGAACCGAGGACAGATGGATTTCCGCCAGGTAGAATCCACCACAATTAATCTATAATTTGAAATTTTCCTTTTTAATGTTATAGAACAATTTTTATTTGACCAAACGATTATTTCTCTTGTCGTCTCTTCGCCACTCTTTTTAAATAAATTCAGAGGCAATGCAATCCCCTGCAGTGAGTCACTCAACCAATTCTTCTCCAACTACATCTATTATGCAAGACCAAGATTCAATGAACACTCAGATAATGAAGTTGATTCAACAAAATGAGACGCAGCGAGTTCTGTTGAGTGATATCAAGACGTTCTTACAATCTCAGCAAGATCATAATCACCAAGCACAGAATGGAAATGTCGCAGTAGCTAAAGATTTGGTATTTGAATGTATTACCTATTATTTTGATCGAGTTCGTAGACAATTTGTTAATTCCCTGATTATGTTAGAATGATATGGTACGTGAAAACGACGAACTTCGAAAACAAAATGAAGAACTAAGAAGAAAGGTCGATCGTTTAGAGAAAACTCTACGGGATCTGAATCTTCCGACCGATAACGATGGTTCTGAAAATGTCAAAGTTCCGGACGGATTCTCTGATATTACAAATAACGCTTCAAATGCCCTTTAGTAAAATTGATGGAGCGAATTTCAATTGGATGTTTGTTATTCTTAGGTTTCTTTTGTTTTAACGATCAATTTTATAGGTACCCTGTTATAAACACCCGATTACTTACTCAATTTGTTCGAATTGTGATAATTTCGAGTGATTTGGTAGATCATTCATTATTCTATTATTTTTGGAAAATGTTATTTATTATTTTACTATTATTTTATTATTGCTAATAAGTTAGACATTGTAATTTTATTATTTTTCAGTTCAACGGAGGGAAGAATTGAGTAGCATGAGCCTGCAAAATATAAATTCATTCAACCTTAAATAATCTTGAAGGGTCAACTTTCATGTTTCTTCCTATTCCGTGAGAAATCTTAAAGATTTCTCATTCAAACAGTTGTTGAATATATGAAGTACTGTATATCTGAAAATGCTTTTCGTTGGTGAATAAAGAGAATGATTTGCAAATGAAGACAGCCATAAGTTGAAACTCATTAAAATTAACATTTAATATCATTTAATCATTTAGTATAATTTACTGTTATACAGTATATGAAAAAAAATAATAATTTTAATGCTAAAGATTCTTCCTAATCTTAGACCGAACATTTCATAATTCAAGAAATCCATCGTTATAATACCAATCTCCAAGTAAGAAATATAGCGCCAAACCATATCAAATTTTTAAGGGCAAACATACTTTGCTAGTAAGATTCAATTCAATATATTATAGAAATCTAAAAAATTAAAAGAAAGATTATTCATAAAGAGCGTATTGAATTAATATTTTTTTTTTTTAGCATTACTTATAAATATTAAAAAAAAAAATTTTTTTTTTTAATAACAGATGAACAAATTTTATTGAAGTTGTTTTACTTATTTAAAAATATTGCCAATCTATAAAATGATTTGCCTTTAAAAATTTTATACTAACTTATTTTTTTCAAGAAACGAAGAATCCGAATATCAAGGTTTTCTTGTTATTTATTTTAAATTTAATTAAAATAAAAATTTTATGTTTCATCTAATTTAAATAAATAATCGAAATATAACTTGAAAAAAATACTTTACAATTTTTAAGAAAGATCAGATAATATATTAATATATCAAGAATGACTAAAAATTTTTCAATATATTATATTTAATTGTATCCTTTCAAATATAAAAATAATAATTAAAGAAAAAAAATTTTTTTTAAAGTATTAATTTATAACTCTTAAATAGTGATATATTTTGACTTAAATAGTTATACTAATAACTATTAATAATTAACAATTAATGATTTTTCATATTATTTAATATATTATTTTTTCAATTGATATAAATAATATTTGTTTTTTAATTTTAGAAATAAATTTTTTTAAAAAGTTGATGGAATCAATCAAGAAGAAACCATCTCATCATTAATGTGGAGAATCTTTTATGATCTTTTATTATGCAAAATTCAAAATAATACAAATAAAGAATATAAAATGTTAATTACTTGAAATCCGGACTTTAATGATTATAAAATTAAAAAGTTAGAATCAAAACATGCCATGATAGCCTTTATGGATAATATAACATGAATAGCAAGATTCAAGGAAGACATAAAAAAGATCTTGAAAATAGCAAGAATCTTTTATAGGATCAATGACTCCCAAATCAATAATAACAAATTAGTTCTAATTACTATTGTAATAAAAATAACCTTTAATGCTATTGGATAGTTATTTTTAGTCCTGATCTTCATTCTATTTCTATTTTTATCTATTTATTTATAATTATTTCTTTGTATTCTTTAATATTATTATTAATACTTATTTAGCATAGATCACTTTATCAAATATAGCATGTAACATAATTTATCATAGATTAAGTAGTTTAGGAGGCCTAAGAGGCTCAAGTAACCTGAGTGATCCATTTTTACAAGTATATAAGCAGTCATAATTCACTCAAAAGTTGGATAAGTTGGGGTATAACTTTATTTGACTTTGAAAGTTTACAAATAACTTCATTTTGATTCCTTGAAAATTAGATATCTTCTTTTGATTTTAGGACTAAAGGGATTGTCCTAGTTTTCTTGATTTACAGTATTAATAAACTTGAATTTTAAGCGAACCATATTTGTTATAAGACACTGTGTAACACTGTTTAAATATTTTTGGTAAATCTATTCTTGAATACTTTTTTAATTATTCCAAATCACTTCTTTAATTCTTTTTTTGGGAATTTGTTCTTTTAAAGCAATTTCACTTGGACATACTGGTTAAATATAAATTTGATCATATTTTGATGACAATAATAGAACCCTGCTCTCCAAAAAGAATATCTGACAGGATCTTACTCTTCAAAAATGTTATTTGGAATAGGATTAATCTTTCTTTGAATGAATAACAACTTTGATAATTGGATTCTAAAACCATTGCTGGATTTTATAATTACTTATCCTGAATACTCTCTTGAAATTCTATTTTCTTCTTCTCTAATTCACTCTTTGAATACTTTTAATTACAATCAATACAGTGCAATTTATTCTTTCACATTATCTTATAATTTAGCAATAGATAATATTTTTCAAGACCCTTGGAATTAAGCAAACCATTTTTACAACTTAAATCAATCTTGAAATAGGTATTCCCCACAAGGCCAGGATGATGATAAGAAAAGTAATAGGTAGGAAGAGCACAATAAAAACCATCAGAACAATATGAAAAATAAATAACAACCACTATCATAAAGAAATAGATCAGGCCAAAGGCAAAGGAATGAGCAAAGGAAAAAGCAACAAAATTAATTTATCTATAATTATAGGCAAAATAATAATCAAAATTTTATCAATCTACTGTGACAACTCTCTGAATCAATTGCTGGAATGAATGCACCAAGGAACAACAACTAAAGGAAAACAAAACTGGTGGATATATCAATCTTCAAAGGAGAAAACAAGATTCTCTTACTTGGTTAATGAATTTGATAAAGGATGCAAAGCAAATTGCATCAATGAATAGCATAAATTTAAAATACTTCTCTCTTACCTCAAAGAAATTGCACACACTTGGTGGTCTTCTATAGATGATCAAATTAATTATTGGGACAATGCAGTACATCCAGTTAAATCTTTTGTACATCAATTACATACAATTTGATATACTATTTATTACAAATCAAGATGTATAAATCAATTAAGACAGTAAATACAAAAATAAAGAGAAACTATAGATAAATATTTGAATGCAATAACTCTTCTTTACAATTGTATTGATCCTGACAACAAACTATTCTGTTACAGATAAAACCAGTCAATTCATCAATATATTAAGGGATGAATTGAGGAAACCAGTTGAAATTTCTTGTTCTTTCAATATGGCTGAGGTTATCAACTATACTTATGCTGCTGAATCAGCCTACTTCAGGAATTCTATTTTGAGTGCCTATTATTTGAGATGCAATTACTTAAGCAAAGATGCTAATAAACTCAAGGACATTAAAACAGCAATTACCCAGTTTTCTCAAGGATTTCAACAATTGACCACTTCAACTAATAATAGGTATAATGACAACAATATCAATAGTAATAATAGAAGAGGAAATCAAAGGGAAACTCATATCTGCCATAATTGCAAAAAAGTTGAACACTTGCAATATGACTGTAGATCATGTCACAACAACAATAATAGCAACAATAGGAACAATAACAATAATTATAGAAGATCTTATAACAACAACAATAATAATACCCTGCCGGTCATAAGTAATCAACCCGGCATATATTTTTTTTTTATTTAATAATGTCCCCCCAAAATTTCAGAGATTTAAGAGTAACACGAATCCTGATCACTCGTATATTTTCGGGTTTGTGTGACTTCTAATTCTAGCGTTAGATAATCGATGAATATTACACTAAAATTATGGCTCTTCCTCTTCATAAGTGATACGAAATTGTGTTTTTATACGAACACCCGAAGATACAAAATCTGAGTTTTTCAGAAATAGCAGCTTATATTGGCTGCTCTAAGTCTACAGTTATTTACTGGGTTCAAAGATGGCGGATTTTGAAAGATCTGTCTGATAAGTAAAAGGCCGGCCGGACGCGCAGTACGACAACGAAACAAAATGAGCGAATTGTTAAGATGGTGAAGACAAATCACAATATAACGAGTTCTGAAATACAAGGAATTATGGAGAAAAATAGTGTAAGTATTAGTGCAAGAACTATTAGACGACGTATTAGTGAAGCTGGGGGCAAGTATGCAAACGAAATTTCGAAACCTCTTCTTACTGATAATCACCGAGATCGACAGTTCTAGTGGGCAAAGAAACATAAAAATTTTGATTGGAATTTAGTTATTTTTTCAGACAAGAGTACCTTTCAACTATTCCCATCACGAAAAAAAGTTTGGCAGTTCAAAGGGAAAAAAAAAATATGCCGTACTATCAAGTACTCATCAAAGGTTCATGTGTGGGGGTGTTTTTCGGCTTTGAGGTTTAGGAGGTTAGTATGCTTCCAGCAGAATCTTAATTCGAATTTTATGGTTAAAATATATAAAAGGGGCCTCTTATCTTTCTTTGTCGAATTTTTTGGTGCAGGTAACTTAGAATGGTTCCTACAAGAAGATAATGATCCAAAGCACCGGTCGAAAATCACGAAAAATTGGAAGGAGAAAGAGGGAATTAAGGTACTTCCATGATCATCAATGTCGCCCGACCAAAACCCTATAGAAAATGTGTGGCGAATAATGAAATTAAATATTTCAAAAAAAAAAATTTGGTCAATAGGATGGTTAAAAATGTTAATTAGAAAAGAATGAAAACAATTCTCACCTGAATTTGCTGCTAAATTGTCAAGCATCATGCATCGTAATGTAGATGCTTTAATAGAATCTGAGGGGGACTATACGATATATTGAGAATTAGCATTAGTGATGAAGTTTTTTTAAAAAAAAATTTTTTTTTAATTGACTTACCAGTTTAGAAAATAAAAGGGGTCGGTTACTTATGTCCAGCAGTGTAATAATAGAAATCAGTTCAACAACAATAATAATGAAAGGAGGTGTTTTATTTGCAATCAACCTGAACACTTGACCAATCAATATTCTTAAAGGAATATCAACAATTCAATGAATGGAAATAGATCTAATAGCAACCAATCATCTTTTAATAATCAATCCAACAATCACAATCAATGGCTCAATCTTTTTATACAGGATTTTGCTGATACTATGAAGTGAGTAAACCACCATTTAAGGATCAGAAATTCCCTATACTTTCAAATCCCTCTACATAAATATCTTTTCTACCTGAGAAAACTGAACAAATCAACCCAAAAGCTATGGAAGCATTGTATTGTGATGCAAAAATTGATAACTATCCTATCTATTTAATTATTGATACTGGGTTAACAAGCAATACTATTTTTAAGCTATTTTGGAACTTTTTGGGATGCACTATCCATGAACTATCTCCTATCAATCTTGTAAACATAAATGAAGAAAAAAAATGATTATTGGACAAGGTAAAGAATTTACCAATCATTATCAAAAAAATTACCATACCTATTATGATAAATATATCTAAATCAATCCAATTATAGTTATTGTAAGAAATGATTGGATCACAAAAACCAAAGCCATTATCAACTATGACCATCAAATTATGGACTTGAATTATTTGGACAAAAATATCTGATGCAAGGTTACATATTGGAAAAAACTAAATTTTGATGCTGATGGAAAACCTATAGAAATTAAACCTTTGGATAAAGAAAAAGAAAAGAAAATCTATAATTTAACTGATAAATTGAAATATGAGAAAATTTTAAATAAGAATAAAACTTACTGTGTACTCTTAAGGAACTCTAATAAACAATCACTGGTAGAAATTTATAAGTCAACAATTACTATTGGATAATGTGAGGAATCAATAACTTACATTCAGAAACTTGAAACCATACAACAATTGCTTTTGACTTTTAAACCTTTGTAAAAGAAATGGAAAGAACCAAAAACAATTTATTGGTATAATTATTACTTGGAACAGGAATCTGATATTTATATCACTTGTCAACTCAAAGTCAAGGATTGAGAACTTATTCAATACTTGAATGTGATAATAAAAAGAAGTCAAACAAACTATCTAATTTAACCTAAGAACAACAAAATCAATTTAACATTTGATACAATAATACTAGGATATAATTGCAACTGATGACTTACCTGCTGGATGTACTGACTTGGTTATCCATTACATTATTACTGAAAACACTCTGTCAATTAAATAGCGACCTTATAGAATATCTCCTGTTGAACATGAATTTGTGAAAAAGGAAATTGAATGCATATTGGCTCAAGAAATTATTCAACCATTTTATAGCCCCTAGATTTCTTCAATTGGATTGGTTAAAAAAAAAAATAGTTAAACAAGATTTTGTGTGGATTATCTGAAGCTCAACAATATTACTAAAAAGGATACTTATCCACTACCTAGGATTGATGAAATTCATGATTTGCTAGGAAAGACTAAATAGTTTACTTCTTTGGATATGGCTAGTGAATATTGGCAAGTTGAAATAAATCTAGTGGATAAGAAAAAAACTATTTTCATTATCAAACAAGAGACTTTTGAATTCAATGTCATGCCTTTTGAATTAATCAATGCACCAATCACTTTTTAATGACTCATGGACTATATTTTCTATGATATTAAGGAAAAATATGTATTAGTATATTTGAATAATATAAACATATACTCTGCAACATTTGAGGAGTACTTACAACATTTAAAAAAAGTTTTTGAAAGGTTTAGGCAAGCCAATCTTAAGCTCAACTTGGAAAAATACTATTTTTGCAAAAACGAACTCATATTTTTGAGACATATTATCAATTAACATGAAATTTAACCAGATCCAGCTAAAGTTGAAAAGATAAAAAACTTTGCCATACCAATCAATACTACTGAACTGAGAGGATTTATTAAATTAGCATCTTATTACCACTGCTTCATACCAAGTTTTGTTATTATTGTTGAACCCATAAACAAGCTTTTGAGAAAAAATACTCCATATCTTTGGGATGAAAAATGTCAATCAGTATTTGAGAAACTCAAGAAAAAATTAATCACTACACCAATTTTGACTTACCTAGATTTTTTCAAGCCTTTTTTTCTATATACTAATATTTCTTATAAAGGACTGGAAGCTATTCTATCTCAATTGGATGAATAAGAAAATGAACATATAATAGTCTATGTAAGCTGAAGTCTTGTTGGACCTAAACTTAATTACTTCATTACTGAAATTGAATATCTTGCTACTATCTGGGCCATGAAATACTTCTGTCCTTACATCTATTTTCAGGAATTTACTCTTATTACTAACCACTCAGCTCTTCAATAAATAATTAATAATTCACTTCAAACAAAAAGACAATACAATAGATACTTATTATGGATTACTCCTTCAAAATTCAATATCGGAAAGGTAGGAAGCATCAAAATACTGATACATTATCAAAACTCTCTTCAACTTTAACACCTTAATCATAGATTTGAAAATCTATCAGTAACTATATATCTATCTCTCTACTGGAAAACTATCTCTGAACTTAGTGGCAAAGAAAATAATCTTTTTAAAAAAACATGTAACACATTATCTTATCCAATATTACATATTATTTCAATGCAATATTAAAAATCCAATAGAACTACTCAAAATTATTAAGGCAATTGAATTAGAATTAATCTTACATAACTTTTATGGAAACATTCTTATTGAACATTTTGAAATTAAAGCAACCTATAATCAAGCAAGAAGTCAGTATTATTAATCTAATTAGTACAAAACTATTGCTAAATATATTAAAAGTTATAATACTTGCCAATAACAAGAAGTCTCTAAACCACATGTGAAACTTCATCCTATACCTATTGGACAACTTTTTAACTGCATAGGAATTGACATCATTGGACCTTTGTCAATAACTTCTCAAGGCAATCAATATATTGTTATAGTCACTAAATATCTTACCAAATAACCTGAAGCAAAAGCTTTCAAGAATACTAAAGTCACCACCATTGCAAAATTCATATATAAGAATATTATATTAATATAAATGTCTTAAAGTTCTCCTATCTGATCAAGGAATACCATTTGTTAATGAGTTAATGAATGTTTTATGCAAATTAATGACTATTCACTACCAACTCTCAACTGCTTACTATCCACAAACTAATGGATTAAATAAATGATTCAACAAAACTCTTTACAATACTCTTGCTAAATATGTGAGTAATTATAGTAACACATGGAATACTTTTTTGGATTTAATACTATCTGTCTATCACTATATTCAAAATCATATTACTAAGTATTCACCATTCAAGCTATTTTATGACTGTGAAGCAAGATTACCTATTGATCTTCAGGATAGCAAACATAAATTTAATGATATATTGGATCAACAATTATAGAAACATATTGAATTTATTACTAGTAATCTTAGTAATTTAAGGCTTAGTACATAATAAAATATTGAAAAAGCATAGGACA
>CAJVPT010005555.1:0-12054 GCA_910592055.1 Acaulospora colombiana | reverse complement strand
AAATTGAAACAACAAGAGTATTTGAAAGAAGATTGTCTGAAAAATACTTTGAAAAACTTACAGAAATATATGAAAGGAAAGTAAAAAAATTACAGACAATACATTAAGTTAATATTGCCTAGGATGGAAAGAAAAGGAGACACTCTAGTGATCACACGGGAATATGAAGAACAGATAAACAAGATTTTTGAAAAAATGAATAACCTATCTAGTTACACATGTAAGAGATTTGTTATAGCAGTACTCTACAAAGAAAAAAAGGTATACTTATCAAAAAGAACAGAGAAACATAAGAAATATTATGGGAAATATTAAGTACCTGGAGAAAAAGTAGAAATTGGTGAAATATATAAAGAAGCATGTAAAAAAGAAGTAGAAGAGGAAACTGGACTAAAAATCAGTGAAGAAAGACTAGTTCACTTAGGAACACACCATGATACCAACAAGAAAAGAATTATTTGTAAGGTGTATGCCTATGAACTAAAAGAGGAAGAAGAACCAGAACTAATAGAACTTCAGAAAAACACTACATGGATGGAATACCCACTGAAAGAAGTATTTACAAAAGAATTGACACCGACACTAGACATATTCAAAAATGTAATACTAAATAAAGTGGATAAAGAATATAAATACATGGCTAGAACAGGTGACAAAAGAAAAAAATTAAAGATACCAATATTCCTAAAAAAATCAAAGAACTGGAGGAAGAAATCAGAACACTAAATGGTATTGTTGGAACACTACAAGAGAGACTAGTTGCTAAAACAAATGAGGCACAGGTTAATAAAATCTTATATGCAGAATTGCAAAATGTCATGAAAAAGGAAGAATATGAAGATTATAAAAAGGATGAAATCATACAGGAGTATGAAAGGAGAGATGAAATCATATGTAATGAAATATTGGACCTCATAGCCACCATCAAAAAATGCATGGGGGATGACTTAGGAGAAGATGGTCATGACATAATGACAAGATTGAGAGAAAACATAAAAAGACTAATTTTAAGCCATACTGAATTAGAGCAAAAAATAAAAGTACAAAGGGATTTGATAGGACCTGAAGTAAGAGATCTGAAACAACAAATTGAAAGATTAACACAACAATTGAAAGAATTTGAAGAAAATAATACAAAACTATGGGAAGAGATAATGATAAGAGATAAGACAATAGAGCAATACAAAGAAATCACAAAGAAATAGATAAAAAGTGCAGATAGAGAAATTGAAAGGGATAATAAATATCAAGAAGTGCTCAAAAAAATAAGGGAAAAGAAACAACAGGCAGAAGAAAGTAGTAGCAACAAAGGAAAAGGTAAAAAACAATAAGAGGTGGATCCAATACAGATAATACCATTAGCCCAAAGGGTTGAGATACTAGCCTATAAGATAAACATATAGGCATACATACTTGGAAAACGCTATGGAAGTGAGAAATTATACAAACTCGAGGAAGAAACACTTGAAAAGGCATTAAAAGGAGTAAGGAGAAGGGTGTTGGGATGTTATGTATATGATGACCCAGAAATTGCAGAAATAATAACATGAATACGAGAGGGATCATCTGAAGAACTGGAATAACTTGATGAGATAAGTCCTGATGAATTAGAAGAAATATTGGTCACAGAACCAATAGAAAGGGATTTTGAATACCCTAGGGATGAAACAATCACAATCCAAGATAGTGAAACAGAATCAGAAAAAAATTATATAAACAGCCCAATTGAACCAGATGAACAAACAGAATTTGAAAACCAAGAAGAAGAAGGTGAACAATTAATAGAAGAACAGGAACTAGAGCAGGAGGAAATATTTAATGATAATTTTGAAGATTTTTCAGATATAGTAAGTCAACCAGAAAGACCAGAAAGTATAAATAGTCAAGAAATAAGTGATTCAGAATCAGAAAATAATTCAGAACCTGAATTTAATATTGGAGATTTTTTTGAATTTCTAAATAATCCATTAATAGACCAGGAAAATAATTTAGGAAATATGGCAGCAGAAGCAGCAAGATTAAATAGTGAAACCCAAAGAGAGGTAGATGAATGTAATAATTTACCTAGAAAATTGCTATCACAATGGAAAAATATACCTACATTTGATGGGACAAATGCGAAAGGATATATTGAAAAAATAACAAACTTGGTAGTTGCACTGGACTTATCACAAGGAAATGAATCAAATGAACCATACAAGGTAAACAATGGAGGAGTAGTGATTAATCCAGTATACATGTATGTGGGAGCTATAGCACTATATAGGGGAGGGTCAAATGGTAACATACATAGAGATGGAAAACTAATAACACTGGCAACTTTAAATACAGGAAACATTGAGCATATAGCAGTAATGGAACCATTGAGCCCATAAGGAAGATGTGAAAGGGTATATCAGGTAATATTATTTTTGGTATCTGCTTTAACAGGAGGAGTTAGAACTACATGGTACAACATACCAGAAAATGAAAGACCAAGAACATTGGAACCATTTAGACACTATTATCCAGTGGATAATAACCCAGCACATGATGTACAAGTAGCAAATGCAACAGGATATATCAAATAGGTAAGAGATACATGATACTAAAGATCAGAAAGGGATGATGCATTTGATAAATTACTCACCATAAGATTCAACTGGACAAACTATAAGAATATATCAGAATACAATATCAAATTTAATGAATTAGTAAATAGTGCAGGACAAGAAGGACCTGGGAATAATAGATGGGTAGTTAGGAGGTACATAGATTCACTGACTGAATTTCCTGAAGTAAGAATAGCAGTGATTGATAAGAGGACAAGAAGGTATGAAAATGGAGGCAATGAAATGACATTACAGCAGGTAATGAGTTATGCAGCCAGAAAGGAAATTGACCTTAAATTACAAAATAAAGAAGTATATCCAAGATTCACAAAAATAAACCCAGTTAGGCAAAACTCAAGATATGTAAGTAAGAAAAGCTTTGAAAATAGAAATAGAGCAATAAATGAAATTGGGGAAATAACCCATGGAATAAATGAATTAACAATAAAGCAAGAGGATCAGGAAAATACACCTTTAAATGTTAGCTTTAGAACATCAGTAAGGGTGAAGGATAGATATGAAATAGATGCAAGGTTAGGAGGAGGAAGAGATAGTAATGGCAGGTCCATGGAAGGATACCTTAAAGGAGAAATAAGAAAAGTGACACGAAAACAAGACAGCACATGCTTCAAATATGGAATGCAAGGACACTGGGCTAGTGAATGCAAAACAAATGGTGATATTAATAAAATATGTGATATGTGTAAAAAGAAAGGACATATTAAGAAAAATTGCCCAGAAAATCTAGGACAATCAAAAACAATGATGAGACATTATAGAAGATCGAAAGAATTAGAGAAAAGACCTTGTTTGAATTGTGGAGGAATAAGACATCATATAAAATTCTACCCAACACCTTCAAGAGAAGCAAGAGACAGAATGCCATTAACTACACACAGGGAATTAATGAGGATCAAATGTAGGACCTGTGGAGGAAAGGGTCATGAAGAATCAGCACATAAGAAAATTAACTATATTGAAAATAAGACTAGATACTCAAACAATTATAATAGTAGATATACAAATAATTATAATAATAAATACAATAATAAGTATCCAAATAAAGAGAATTTTACCAAATTTAGAAACACAGGAACATATTATAGAAGGAGAACTTATTGACAACACTCGGAGATAAATCTTATACAAAAAATAGACAATGAATTAATAAAAAGTGACTTGGGAATAAACTTCATACAGACTACCCTGTTTGGAATGATTACTTCATTACTGGGGAGACAGTTGAAAGAATTAATATTACAGACATTAAAGGATAAAACAGGTAAATTCTTAAAAGAAAAATTTAGGAAACAATGTATTAAGATAATAAGAAACTTTATAGTAGAAAACTTAAAAGGAAAATTTATAGAATATTTAGCAACATTTATAGTAAATAACATTGAAATATAATTGATGAGATTTTAAACAGTAAAGTTATAATAACATTAGCTGAGAAAATTACTAATAAAATCATTAGAGGATTGGGAACTCAATTATTCTCAGAAACATGATAGCTTTAGATTTATAGACTTTTATCATTACCTTACTACTCAATAACCATCTTCAAACCACTTGATGAGTGAGTTTCTAACCCAAAACATTACTGGACCATGGATAATGATAAAAAATATAAATACTGAGGCTATTCAATATAATAAAATTAAGGAACAATGGAAATACCAATATATATACCAATCACTTCAATAAGTCTTTTCATTGAACAACCTGGATCTCTTGATATATAAATAAGAACATTTCAGAAAAAGAACCCCTTGTGTGACATACATATACTTAATATCTTCAAAGAAGGATTCTTTACTGATACATTGCAAATCACCACAGAAGAAAAGGCCTTCATATTGGAAATACTTGAGGAATCATATACACGACTATATGTGAACAAAAGAGGAATCAGTAAAAATATTGAGAAATTACAAGAATTATTTGAAGACATGGGACGCAAAAATGAAAGTTGATTAAGAATGCAAATAAATAGGCTAAGGAATTCTGAACGAATCACAATAGAACTAAGATAGGATGTAACTGTCTATGGAAAATATCTGGTACCCGTATTAGGGATTTCAGTTGAAACGCTAAACTACCTCTATAGAAATAATGGACTTCTGAAAGAGCCCATATACTGGGAAGAAAAGTTTTTATTGGAAGAATATAAAGATTTTAGAAGGTTTTAACAGTTAATGGGGACCTTGAAAAAACTATATATAGAGAGAATGAACGAATTAATATCGTAAAACTTTCTCTATGCAAAAGACTTGATAACAAAAAATATCATAATCTAATTGAAAAAATAATTTCTACTGTTGGATTGGAATCATACTGATGGCACAAACAAGCACGCTAGTGCGATTAGCTACCATAAGCTATGATTTTGACATCACATTACAAAATTATTTAATGAGATTTGTAACCTTAATAAACAAGGAAATTTTAGAGAAGGGACAATCTCCAATGACAAGAAAATATGAATAGATTAAGACTATTGGATAAGAGATTTAAAATTCATTACTGAAATAGTATACAAAGAAGTTATAGGGAATTGAAATTCCTTACCTTTAGGGATATTAAAAGTAAATATCAATATATTGTAGATACCAAGGATAACTGGGTTGAACAATATGAGGATTTAATAAATCTTATGCAGACATGTAAATTTTGGTATAAGGAAATAAATTATTATATAAACAAGAATCTTTGGAAAATTAGGAAAATTGCTTTGGGGGAAACTTGGAAGATAACACACAATATTAGAACCCATGACTGGGCACTTATGGAATTTTGGGATGGATGCCATTTATCAAGAGATCTAGGAAAGGAAAGACTGGCTGGGATAACAGAATTAAAACTTATAGAAGATATCATACTCCATTATGGATTCCCTTTGGTAACTCAAGGATTGTATGAAAGGAAAATGTATTTAACTTGGATTTTTAAGGGATTGTCTAGAATGAGGTGTAACAAGTGTAGGACAAAACTTAAAGAAGAAAAGATACTCATTTATTTAGGGGTAACAAAAGAAGCATATTATATATATAAAGAGCATTTAATAATACACCCAGAAGAAAAAATTGGATTCTTCATAAGAAACATACCAGTAGGATATTGGATATGGGTATACTGCGAACAAACAAATAAGGGGTATTATATTAATAAAACCTTTAAAAACTATATAAAAGACCATGAAAGGGTTAAGGAAAAACTATTGAAGAAATAAAAGAACACCAGGAATGGGAAAACCTACTTGGGATAACATTGAAAGACAATAATTTGAACCAGACGATTATAATGAAATCATATTGACAATTGAAGAAGATAATGAAGGAAGATACACCTTAAAAATAACTGGACACAAATTAAACATTTACAGGATAATTTCTGAAAAACAAAGAGATATCATTATAGAAAATACCCTAAAAAATATGTGCATTTTTGAATATGAAGTTAGAGAATATACTAGGCTATGGAGAATCAAGAGACAGATAAATATGAAAGAAAATCAAAAAGTAATTATAGAAATCCAAGAGATACTAATATAAAAAGAGAAAAATATATAAATAAGTGAAAAGGATAAAAAGGGGTCGACCTATTTTTTGAGAAAAATGATTGAGAAAATTTCAGAGATACTTAAATATACCAGGAGACTTGAAGTCATTGAGGTAGAACTCTTATTAATACATGATGAGAATTTAAAGGAATTAATCAGCAAAACAAAAAGATGGATCATGGATGATATGACCTTCTTTAATCTTCTGAATTTGAAAACAAGAACAAACCCTATCTTTAAAATCTATTATGAGAATCTAATATATAGGAAATCTATAATTAATAACCAGGCGAAAGTAAAGATTGAGAGGAATGGCATCCAGGATGAATTAACAACAGAGAATTATTGACAAAACACTTGGATGATGACTGGATTGTGCTTGAATCTTTTGAAAGTTGGAGATTACAATATGCACATTATTGGATCTCATGTGGATGGACAAGAGATTTTACATAACACTCTTACCATATATTTATGATGAAAACTATATCCTGAAACTATTTCACATCCATACTGATTTCTTGAAGGAACTAACAACAAATATATATGAAGTAGAAAGATTGTTTATTTCAGGGTCTTGAGAGAATAAAAGAATAGTAAAATAATTACATTCAAAACGTTCAAAGAACTTTTCAACATATATGGATTTCCTGAAACCTTATACAATTATTACTATGAAAAAATTGGATTAGAAAAGGATTTAACAGAACTGGAAGGGGAATGCTGTGAAGAATGTGGCAAAAAACTCATAGGACAATATGATGAAATGGGAACAGATCAAATTGAGGAATTATATACTGACCATAGAATATCCATAGCTGGGGAACAAACCATGTCACACCCAATATTTGAACAATTAGAAGAAGCAAATGAAAACCTTGAAATTACTTGTGGGCTCTATTACATTTATTGCAAAGATAAGGAAACCAGATACATCAGGTATGGGAAGACAACAGAGGAATTTGTGAAAAGAATATATGGAAAAATAGAAGACTAGGAAAAGAATATACTGGCACAAGTAATGATAAATGTATTTGAAACAGAAATCATTGAAAAAGATATAAATACCCCTTGACTGAACCTAATCATACAAAAACAAGTAAAATCAACTATGACAATAAATCAATCAAATAATGAAATTTCCCAACAAATCATTGGGGAACTGAAAAGAAAAATTAACAACTGGGAACTTTTAGCAAGGAAATTAAAGAAACATGTTAAATATAATGATATTGAATTAGGAGAAATGCTTAAGAAAAAAGGAAAATTACATTCATTCTTGGACATTGAAGAAGAAGATAGAGAATATATTAATGAGGATGATGCAGACCCAGAAAAGGTTGGACTAGTCATATGGATAAGATGGTTGTCAAAAAAATCAGTTACTAGGGAACAACTACCCGGAGAATTGGATAAGGAATGGATTATTATTGAACCATATGATAGCTGGAAAAGGTAATATGAACCAGTCTTAAAAATAATGGGGACTAGCAAAGAATTATACGATTTGTTAAAACCATTCATATATACTGAAGAATATTTTGAAATAATCAAAGAACTAAAAAGGCTGATTAAAGGGAACCTAGGTCAGATAGAAGCTACATATAAAATAACTGAAGAAAGCCCAGAAATGGCTCAAATAATTATGGTAAAACAGATTTGCAAAGAAGGGATTAAGGAAATAACAAAGGTATATGATTATTGGGGATATCCTGAAATCATCAAAGAATTTAAGGAAATCTTGGAAAATAAGAAATTAATATTTGAAAAAATACAGAAACAAAAAAATGAATGGGAACGATATTACCTGGAAAAATTTATGGAATATTGTAAAAATAATGAGAATTTTGATCATATGATCGGAAAAGAAAATCATAATCACTAATCGAATAACGAACCTTCAATTAATTTTAATGGAAGAACTGTATTAATAACCGTCATTGAAAAAAATTAAGGAAAGGAACTCTGAACTAAAAGAACACATGATAAATTTTATAAAATTTTCATGAGGAAAAAGAGGGAAATAAAAAATGATTAAATCAGAAAAATTATAAAAATACTATTAGATGATTCCAAACTTTTGTAAGCTACCATATAAAATAATTAGTCTTTTTAATTATTTATAATATCTTTATATATTCTAAATAATAGAATATTTATTATTTATTTAAGCATATTATTAACTAAAAATTTATAATTTAATTTGTTTGACTATAGTTAATAATCACAACAGATCGAATTGAATTGAATTTTAACTAGATTCGATTTGATCCAATTTTTATAAATATAAATCAGATATAGATCTGATTCCTTTTAAACTGATCTGATTTGATTCAAAATCATAACAGTTTGATTTGATCTGATTCAAATTCAAATTTGATTTAATTTGATCTGATCCAAATCCAAATATGATTCAGATTTGATGCAAAAACAATTTGAAACTGATTTGGTATATTTTGAATCTATTCCAAAGCATGTTCAACTATAACTGCTTTAATTTAATTAAATTAAACTAAAATGTTTAAATTAACCTGGCTTTATTTTAATAAAAAAAATTTTAACTAGTATATTTACTTTCAGAAATATTTTTTAACTTTAAATATAAAAATTTTCTTTTATTAAATTTAAATAAATTTATTTATATAACCCATGGTTGTTTGCTTGCTTCTATATTAATATACTCCCTCTATAGCTAGTGCTCTCTAAAATAACTTGATTTTCTATATTATTTTTTCTTTATTTTTTATTATTGATATTTTAAGTACTTGCAAAGTATGTTGATCAGTCTATAATTGATTATTTCAGTAATCCATATAATATGCTTCTTCTTTATCTTCTTTCCATTTTTTATAGCTAATACTATTTTTTGATCAAATTTTGGGACAACAAACAAGTTATACATTCTATCAGTAATACTGTAATACTATACAATTCATTCTCTAGCCAATAATAAAAAGTATTTTCTAATAAAAATTGTGGCAATTTTAATTTGTTAATAATTTAAATTTTTAATAATTTGTAATATTTAAAAAATACCTGTTATTTTAACTTTAATTTCCCATTTAATCATGTAAAAGTTGTCTCCATCAAAACTTCTTCACTGCAGGCAAATTCTTTATTGTTAACAGGTCTTATTCCTTTCAGACAAGTAGTTGCAATTGTATGGTCCAAAAAATTAAGGTTGGTGTGGGCAAATTTTCTATATCTCTAGACAATATAGGCCTTACATAGACCTAAAGAATGGTTTAAATATATTTTTTTATTATCAAAAGAAACTGTAATTCCTTTGTCGATAGCACCATATTTTTTGCCATCTAGCCGAGGTAGATCATATTCTTCTATTTTTTTTTTGTATACTTGAGGTCATATCTTCAGGAAATATATACATGGCATAGTTGAAAAGAAAACTATTCATCCCTACAACTTTCTCTTCTTGCAAATATTGCCTTTCAGATCCTTGTAATTCAACAAATATGTTATGCATATGGGTAAATATTCCACTTTCTTTTGTCAAAAGATACCTGCAAACATTAACATTAATAAATTTTTAAAAATTAAAAACATAAGTTTAGTTAAATATATATCTTTACCTTGTAGCTAGTTGTTAAGGTAACTTGATTCAATTCTTTAATTTCTGGCAATTAGGCAACTTGTCAGCACAAAACAAACATGTCAATAATTATGCTTCTCATGAGTTCAAGTATATTAGGACTAATTTGATTTTGGTATACAGCCAGTATTACCTTGTTGAAGGCTTTATCACAAGCTATTCTTCTTCATTTTTTTTATTATTATTGAAAGACAGGAGGCAGCATTGATTGCAGGTACATGGAAAGACATGGAGTTTGTTTTTTCAAATATCCACTTTCCTTTTATTTTTTTTCATTATAATCAGGAAGATATCATGATATATTATTTTTATTGCATATACCTTTTCAAGATACTTTTGAATCAATAAATTTTTTCTGAACTATAATTTAGTTAAGTTAATACAATTATAAAAAAATTGCAAAAATTTTAACTTAAAAAATTTTTATGGATTTTTTTTGGATTTTTTTGTATTGTCAATATTAAACCTCAAAGAAATAGCAAAATTTTTCAAATCATTATTACAAGTAACCAAGAATCTCAAAAAATCACCCCACTAGTTGAATTGGTATTGTTTTATTATTAATAAACTAGAAATATATACAAATATTTTTTATTATATTTATATTCTGACAAGTATCAATGTTAGGGTCAAAAATAACCAGGCAAACATTTAGCAAGTGATGTATTGGTTCACTTAAAAATGCAGCATATTTTATTGAATCATCATATTTTTGTGATACAAGAAAATGGAGAGTAGCAATAAAGGTTTCTAAATTAAAACATTTTAAATTAGCTTAGTATATACAGTTTTCTGCTAATGCAAAACAAAAATTGACAGTCAAAAATAGCCTGTTATTGATAAAATTTCACATGTTGACCCAGGGATTTCCACTGATAACAAATAGTATCGACTGCCACCTACAAGCAATGTTCAATAACAAGCTTGCCTGCACTAGTTCAGGGTTTACTACAGAGGCACAATGCATCCTTACTACATTATTCTTGTTCTAGTACCAACACAGCAAAGGCTGCAAGTCTAGGGTTTTCCACTAGAGGCACAAAGCATCCTTGTTGCATCATTTTTGTCCCCGTACTAATACAGCAAAGGCTACTATTCCAGGGTTTCCCACTGGAGGCAACATTGATGTTGCATTGATATTTGCAAGCACTACCTTGTATTAACATGAACCTACCTATACTAGTTCAGAGTTGCTCACTGAAGGCACATAGTATGCTTTATCAATACAATGTATAAAGGGTATGTCGATTTAAAAATTTCCTTTACTCACCTTTTGCAGAAAGAAATCAATAATTTTTTGCAGCTTTACAACTTTCATTGACTTAGTACATATTAGTTAAATAGTGTTATGATCAATATTGGTAGCAATAAAGTAATAGTAGGGCATTACAGCATTGATAAATGTTGCTTACTTGTTTATAATATAAACTAAAGGCTAAAATCAATTACAGCTGAGATCGAAAAACTGTGAAATGAAAACAGAAGTTACAATTAGTACTAGCAGTAATAAAATAATAGCAGCAGCATGTACAGTTTGATAAATTATTGCTTACTTATAGCTATAGAATTTAAAACTTATGGTTAACTATGAATTGATAGTTGAGAGGCTGAGAATCGATAAAGTTAAAGCTAGCTGTTAGTTGAATAAAATATAAAATAAAAAAAAAACAAGTATATATGTTAAGCAAAATCTATAACAAGTTGATAAAAATATAAGGGCAGCTAGTGTATTGCTTATACTGATCAGTAGAAGGAACTGATGATAAAATCAATCACAATTTTTTTTTTATAAACTGATTGCAATTTTTTTTTTATAAATTGATTATGTCCAATCACATATTTCAGATTTTATACAGATTTACATCCATATTTGTAATATTGATCTACCATATTATCGATTTTTAACAAATATAATTTTTAACAATTACAATGTTTGCACTAGGTCAACAATTATATTATTCCTGCTTATAATTTTAGTATTTATAATAATAATACCTGCTTTGAAATTATCTGTTTTAACAATTGCTCCTTCAATAAAGCAATTTTATTTTTAAACTTTAATAAATATAATATTAACGACTATAATTAGAGCCAGTAAGATTTTTATTAAATGCTATTTTATATATAAATAGTATAAAAATTTACATATCAAGTAAAATATTAATTACTAATATGTAGTATTTAAAACTCTTTCCGCTGATCCTCTGATCACACACAAAAAAGATGTTTGCAAGAAGTTTTTATACTTTCTTGCTAATAAAGTCTTAATACTTTCCTTAAAACAACTTGAA
>CAJVPT010005554.1:0-12058 GCA_910592055.1 Acaulospora colombiana | reverse complement strand
TTTATTAAATAAATATTTATTTTAATAAATTATAAATTTTCGAATATTTTTAAAAATTTTCATTATGAAAAAACTCCGGAGTTTTTTATTATAAAAATTTTTCCGTTATAATAATTTTCGAAGCTATTCGAAAATTTCCGAAGATTTTTCTGAAAATTTTTAAAAATTTTTTTATGATGGAGATCTCTGAAGATCTTCGCCCAAAAAAATTTCCTAATGTTATAAAAAAGCTTTTAAACAAAGAAATACTAACTTTGAAAGTCTAAATTCCTCTTGGAAAAAAGAATACCAACCTAAAGAATGGATTGATCCAACATGGTATTCATTACTAATAGAGAAAATCAAAATAGAAAAACTCAAAGCTATTTTGCAACACCTCTCAAACAAAAAGGCAGCTAATTCCTTATATATCAGTTATAAAATACTCAAATATTTAGATACCAAAGGAAAAGAGGTCTTATGCTTATTTTTCAACAAAGTTTTAAGCACTAAACAAATATCTAAGAAATGGAAAAGTCGTAATATCAATCTTATCCCTAAACCCAAGCCCTAAAGATATTAATTGAGCAATACAAAACCCATTGTTCTCCTTGAAACTACTGGAAAATGTTTTATCAAGATTTTTATCAATCGTCTATTAATAATATATAAACAATACAAAATCCTTAAAAATCCAAACTTTGCTGGTCTATCAGGAGAAAGTATAATACAACCTATCCATCTATTGAATAGTATTTGTGAAGAAGTGAGAAAAAAAAAAAAGAATTATGGATCCTTTTTCAAGACACTGCAAGGCATATAACATAATATATCTCTTTATGCTTGAAAAAGCTATAGATTAGATTTGAATTTCAACAACTATCAAGATGATTATAATGGATCTCTTCAAAGACAGAAGTTGTAATATTATTCTTCCCAATGGATCCTTTAATTCAATAGTTGTAGGAGATGGTATAGATTAAGGAGAAATAATCTCTTCACTGTTATGAAAAATTTTTTATGATCTATTGCTATGTAAAATTCAAAATAATACTACACTGGGTTATACTATGGAAGAAGAATGATTATTTAATTTGTATAAACCTGAGAAAAAGATCAAGTTCTTTCTAAGGCAGGCAGTAATTATATATATAGATGATACGACTTGAATCACCAAATCAAAAAAAGACCTGGAAAGTATTTTAAAAGAAACAAAAAAGTTCTATATAGCAAATAACTTACAAATTAATGTGACAAGGTCAATTCTCCTCACTATTAATTGAAATCCTCAAGACCTTAGAATGGTTCAAGCTGAAATAGAGAATATTATTATTTATGAGATCCATAAAAAAAATTAAGCCAAATTTCTTGATATTTGGTTAGAATCAAAACAGAAGAATCAGGACATAATAGTTCAATAAAATCAGAAATCAGAGTAGTAGTTCAGGCAATAACCAAAAAAAAGTTGATAGAAAAACATGACTGATATGTTATCAATAGAGTTTTGATTTCAAGAATAAAATATAGAATGCAATATATATATCTGAATGAGAGAATATATGATGACCTAACAGCTATATTCAAAAAAGTTTTCAAAAACAAAGCTTTAGTCTGTGGAACAATTCCAAATAGTTATATCCATAACAAAGAAATATATAGTCTTAAAAGTATTTGAGAAATACAGTTGAGAAGTCATATATCAACACTATTCTACCAACTTAACAATAGTGAGATCTTTGGTATAGTGACTATAATTCGATTGAAACAGAGCCAGATCAAAGACTAGGAATCTGAAAATATCTTTGATAATTCTATAAACTCACACAAGCTAATCAAAGATAATTTGACAGTTGCAACATTGGTCTTGGTCAAATATCTACAGATTACATTTCAAAGTTGAAAATAAAAGAAAATCTTTAACTATCAGAGAGGTATCCTATCTATCAAATCAATCCTACAAAATGATAGAAAATATAAAAAAGCTATTCTATCACTACATAAGCATAAAATAATGTTTCTGGATCAAATTATTAATATAACTACAATGATATTTAAGGAATGGAAAGCAATCCAGATTCTTTTTAACAAGTGCAAAGGACCAGTCCCTTCTTGGTACAAAAAAATTTATAAAAAGGTGACAAATAATCAAGATCACTTAAGAAAATCATTATATGAACTAGATTGGACAGGCTATAACATGCAAACTGAAATATTTCTAGTATATCTATATAAAAGAAAAATATACTGGATAGTTCACTCCAGCTTTTCAACTAATATTTTAGAAAAAATACTATTCTTAAATAACAAAATCCTGTTCACCCCATATTAGTCATTATATGATTTTACTAGAAACTATACTCTATTTCAATCGGATAAATTGGCTCAAATCTTAGAAATAGTTCCTTCACAAATTTGTTTTCTTCTACAACTAAATAGATATGAAAATCTGAGAAAAGGAAAACAAGTTTTTCTATCAGGCAATTCCACAGACTGATAAATAACTATAAGGCAATAAATATCAACTTCATCTATTTTCAGACTTGTAGAAGTAGAAATCCAGGTAAAAAACTAGAAAGTTATACTAATAAGACAAGCTATCCAATCAGATAAACATATAAAGAAACTTACAGATATTCTGCAATACAATAGAAGAAGTATAGCTAATCAGTTTACTTTTTATACAAATAACTCCTATAAAAAATGGACAAAAGATGGTGAACTTGAAATGAGTTTTGCTTGGGTCTTAATAGAGGATAACAAAGTTGAAAAACAATTCTCAGTAGAGACATTGATATGGCCATCAGCAACTAGAGTAAAAATATTGATCATTCTTACTGTACTATTCACTGCTTCTCGAAACACAACAGTTTTAATCTTTATTGATTGTAATATTGCAGTTAAGATATAAAAGTCCATTAGTTTACAAACAAAGATATCAACAAAAAGATAAACAAAGATTATCAACTGGCCAATATAGAGTAAGATCAAAAATCTAGTAAATAAGAAAGATTTTACTTTGAAAATTGCAAAGGTTAAGGTTTATGGAATCAACAAGTTCAATAATCAGATAGATCTACTTGCTAAACAAGCTTGACATAAGAATCTGATAATCTGAAATCAACTATCAGAGTTAGAAAAAGTTTTTATAATAGCTACATGAAGCAAATATATAATAGAGATTAATATTAGAGAATTCATTAAAACATTTAACAAAAAAAGAATTGGAAAAGACTAACAACACAAAAAAGGATTCAAGAGCTGTAGATTCAAAAAGATAAAATAATAGATTGGTTAACCTTTTGAAATCAATTCAATTCATCCAACACCTTTGATACCTTCTTCAAAGATAATAAATCCAAAAGCTTTCTACCCAACTTAACCCACAATGAACTTTCAGTACTATAGATACTTAAGAAAAGGAGATCGGATATTTATACTATAATGACTTGTCCAGTATATGAACTTTAAAAAAAGACATTAGAATACCTTTTTAAATGTCTTGCTATCAAAGAAGCCAAAGAAGACATATGGTAGAAAGCAAAAGAGAAAATTAATAATTATATTTGTAAAAAAATTAAAGATAAGAAAGAAGTTTATCCTATAATTGATAATTGAACAAGTAGATGGCTAAACAAGATCTAGCAATTCAATAGAACCCTTTTTAATACTATTTGTAGATACATAGAAGAAAATGAAACCACTTTTTTTAAGAATCACCTCAAAGCATAACTCAAAATTCCTCCAGCATCCATACAAAGTATAATTAATAAGTTTTATCATAAAATAAGGAAAAATTTCAAAGATAATATCTAGAACAACTGTTGTACTAAAGTAATAGAATGGAAAAAGAAGTAGAATATTATTAAAAAGAATAAAAGATTTAAAAGACCTGGGTATAGATCAAATGCATAGACTATACAAAAATAGAAAGAATCTTCAACATCTTTAGAAGACTTGAAGAAGGAATCTTTTAAAAGAAATGAGAGAAAGAAGTATATGAAAATCATTAAAGATTAGATTTGTTATAGAAGGAAATAGTTTGGTTTTTAATTGCAATTGGAATTTAGAATGATCTATAGTAATGACCTATAGGTAATAATTTTATTGACTAGAGGATTTATCCAAATTAGTAAAGAAGCAAAATATCATTTCCTAAGTTGTATCTAGAAAAATAAATTTTCGATGATGAGTGAGTTAGTATGTGAAAGTCAAAATATCTTATAAATATCTTTGTATATATATACTAAAGACATGCTATGCTAACCTGATTACATGTTAAAAAAAAAAAAAATAGTAAGTTTTTTAAATAATATATAATTTTAATAATTAATAAATAAGCTATCTGCAGTAGTAATCTGCAGGCAATGATGTTAGAAGTTGGAAGGGTGTTCACCTGAACTCCTAATGGAGTGATAAATTACTCCCAAAGTTGCACTTAGAAAGGTAAAATAACCTAGACAAGTAAATTAGTTAAAGAATTAGCTTTAGCGTCTCATATTATATGTACAGCTTACAAATGTTTAATAAAGTATACGTAACTAGCCTGACAGAGGGCAAAAAAAAAAAATAATAATAATAATTAATAAATAAGTTTTTTAAATAATATATAATTTTAATAATTAATAAATAAGTTTTTTAAATAATTTAAAGTTAAAATATCTTTTAAATAATAATTATTTACTTAAATAAGAATCTTTTGAAAATCTTAAAAAATTTTTTTCCTTTTTTCCTAATTGATTTAACAATTCATCATTTTTTGAAATAATTTATAATAATAAATTGTTAACAATAATCTTGATAAATAAAAAATCCAATACCAATCTATTAAAAGAGTAAAATATTATCTTATCTTCTAAATATAACTTAAGTTTATTAGTACAGAAATATAAAACCAAAGTACTTGGTTTTGTTTAATTCAAATCAGTTTAGCAGACTCCCTATATTTTAATTAGTGTAATCCTTTAATAATGACAATAACAAGTTAGTCATCATGTGATGAGTCAATATAACATTGTAGATACTTATTTAATATCACAATAAAGACACACCATGGTGGCATGATTGTGATTAAAAAATAAGATAAACATACTGCATAGATAACTTAATGTTATAAATTTTGCATTATCGCAAAACAAAATAAAAGTTAAATATATTGTGAATATTTTTTGTTTTGAACTACTTGATAAGTTTCTCAAAAAAATGTCAAAATCTCGAAGCGATTTAATAAATAAATATTGTGTTTGGCTACATATTTAGCATGTAGCAATTTTACATATTACCCGTAATTGTACAAAGGGATTGTTCAGTATTGCACACCTTACGCTAAAAGAATGAATGGATCATTCGATAATTCTAGCATTCACTTACTATTATTAATGTAGAGGTTGTTGGAAATAGAACAATGCTGTCTTTTCCATCAAATAAATTCATGTTGTAAACAAGAAACGGATCATTCATGAATTTTTTTTTTTGTAACTAATATATTTTTTCGAACCAGTCAAACTCCAAAAATACCGAAATATAAATATTAAATAGTAAATTACCGTTCAAATCGAGAAATATCGATCTGAAAATAATTATAAAAACGGTACATGAGAAATAGAGAAGTAATATTCGCGTGTGGGATATGAATATAAAAGGGATTTTTAAGAATTCTGAGTTGTGAATGGAGAAAATGTGTAGATTTTATTTCAGTCATAAATTTCCCGATATAGGTTAAAACAAACCTATTGTCTCCACCGGTGGATGCGAGAAGTTTTTACAAGGTATAAATGTTAATTAGATTGTAAGGCATTGGGGCAATCCTTGGACTAAAAAAAAAAATATATATATACATATATATATTATAGTCAGCGTTTTTGAATATCGGAAGGATCTCATTTTAAATTAACATAGTCAAGATAAAACTTCTCACAATGTGACCGCGTTCATTGCATCGGTAACAAGTCTTGACAGATTTATCCCCTTGAGGGTTATTTGTACATTCACGAGACTGTATTAAGTAACGCGTAAGTAAGGTATAATATTGGTGGAAAATAATAGCATAAGGATACTCACGAAATGACCAAAACGGCCACAATTGTAACACTTCACATCATTAGCCTTGCAGTCCCTAGCATAATGGTTATATCCATTACACTTGTAACAAACAACACGATTAAATCCACGGTTTCCACCTCCCCGACCATAACTAGTATTACAGTTACGCGCCAAATGACCCTAAGAAAACAAGAGAGTTGAAAATAACCAATAAAACAGATGTTACTAACTGAATGGGTATTACTTACGAAACGACCACAACTATGACAGCGGCCATTACCACCACCACCTCCATTTCCACTCATACGCACAGAGGAGGGGCAGTCAGCTTGAAGGTGCCCAACTATTTATCAATTGCACAAGACTATGGTTACTTTCACCCTACTAAATGGTATAGATAATCATTGTACAATCTGTCACCTACCGCCACCACAAGAATAGCACTGTTTAGATTCGGTAGTCCTGGGCTGGGAGCACTGAATAGCCTCGTGTCCTGGTTGCTTGCAATTGTAGCATAATCTCTCAGGTTCAGGGCAGGAGTCGGCGAAATGTCCAACTAAAGTTTCACATTATTAGAAATAAATTATTAATGTTGACTGATCCTTGAGCACGAAAGTATTCAGTCTGATGAGTCAGCATTAATAGCTAAAATTCATCTCTCGTCTTTTCGAATAATTTTGTAGTCGACATAACAGCAAGAAAATCGCCTACTAACCATTGCCGCATTTAAAGCAACCTCTTCTGGAGAAAGACATCTTTATTGACCAAATACTTTATAGAATGAAGCGCTTGACTAAAAGGGATGGGCTTCTTCCTGGAGACTGCTACCCCTTCTTCTACAACTTAAATGATCAACAACTACTACTTCCACCTCAAAAAAATAGAAATGGGCAAAGTAGTACTTCTTAAATGAAAAGCTGATAGAATTTTGAAGAACTTAAATTTTTTTTTTTTTTTTTTTAATTTATACCTGAAATTTTAAATCAACGTGATACACATAGTAAGTAATGCGACCTACAAAGTAGAGTAGAATATGCTTTGCATAACCACGTATGACGACTGATCACATTTTAGTCAATCACGTATTTGAATGCATGTTGATAAATTTCTTCTTGTATCGCTAAAGTTGATTCCCTAACTCGTCTTAGTTTTAAACTCTAAGTGTAACTTTTAAACATTTATCATTTTCTCTTATTCTAGCGGTTTTGGAAATCAAAAGAATTGCCTATTATGAAAATATTTCAATTTGATGTTTACTTAAATAGAAGGATAGCCTTCTAAAGCATAAAGAGTTATTACTTATCTGCATATAAAAGATATCAAGATATTTAACACCTAACAATCTTGTATAACAATTTGTACTTATTACTTTCTTTCATCTTAATTTTTTTTTTAATTGTCAGCTCAGCTATATTTATTAGTGATAATAGAATAAAATTCAAAATACATTAAAATTATTATAACTATTAAAAGTGTTATCAAACTTCCTAAAATTTAATATAGTAGTTTACCAGATTGCATTTTGTTATTCCAAATTAGAAGAGACAAATTTAAAATTACTTTTAGACTAGTATCAAAAATATAAAAAAAAAAACACCAAAACATTGCTAGACAACAATCTAAATTTTCTCTATTATCAACCGTTCAATGGGACTAATATCAAGGAGAAGTCAATACCTATGGATTATTCACCAGAGTATTGTGTTTCTTTATCTTTGAAAGAAAAAGAAGAAGACTTCTTCTACATTATTATCTTTTCAGACAAGAGGGAAATGGTTTCAAAGGTCAACTTTGTTAATATTATCTCATCTAAAAGTCTACTTAGAGAACTACTCATCCAAAGATCAGATAATATTTATAGTCAGGAGAGTGTCTTAAAACCTGTAAGGGATTGATAATTCAATTTAAAAATAATATTAACTTCAAATATTAGCTACTTATTTAAAAAAACACAACTCTTCCAAAATCAAATTAAATTTTTAAGGAATCTTCCAATCTGGCAATAGTTTTCAACAAGTATTTTTATTAGAAGTAAGATTGGTGGGAACTACTGGTGGCCGAGATGATCATACTTGAGAGGAAATTGTGTCCAAAGTCTTGATATTGATCTTCAGTTTGTGGTTCTTCCACAAACCATGAATCAGAAATAAAAAACTTGCCAACTAAAAAAAATCACCTATTCACCTTGCTTGTTTTTTATAAAATGAAATAGATCTTTACCTATCTATAAAAGCTATTAAAATCTACTTGATTACCAAGGATAGATAACTTTAATATTAAAAATGATTGAAGTATCTTATAATCTTTATCTTAGTTGAATGGATTCTTTTTTTTTCAATTTTGTTAAAGAATATAGTTTCAACAAATAGGTCTAAGTATATATAATCCTTAAAGTGTTTATATTGGATTAAGTTGATAATCATAATAAGAATAATATCTATTTGTAGTAATCATAACAGATTGAATCAGATTAGATTTTAACTAGATTTGATTTGATTTGATTTTTATAAATACAAATCAGATATGAATCTGATTAGTTTTAAATTGATTCAATCTGATTCGAAACTATAATAGTTTAATCTGATCTGATTCAAATTTGAATTTGATTTGATTCAATCTGATTTGAATTCGATGCAAAAACAATTTAAAATCAATTTGATATATTTTGAATCTGTTTCAAAGCATGTTTAACTATAACTGCTTTGATTTAACTAAATTAAATTAAATATGTTTAAATTAATCTGGCTTTATTTTAATAAAAAAAATTTTAACTAGTATATTTTCTTTCAGAAATATTTTTTAACTTTAAATTTAAAATTTTTTCTTTTATTAAATTTAAATAAATTTATTTATACAACCCATGGTCATTCGTTTGCTTCTATATTAATATACTCCTCTTTATAGCCAGTATTCTCTAAAATAACTTGATTTTCTATATCATTTTTTCTTTATTTTTTATTATCAATATTGATCAGTCAATAATTGATTATGTTAATAATTTATAGAATATGCTTTTTTTTTATCTTCTTTTTATTTTTTTATAGCTGATACTGTTTTTTTGATCAAATTTTGGGACAATCTACAAGTTATACCTTCTATTGGTAATATTGTAGTACCATGCAATTTATTCTCTGACTAGCAATAAAGAGTATTTACTAGTAAAAATTGTGACAATTTTAATTTATTCATAATTTAATATTTAAAAAATATCTGTCATTTCAACTTTAATTCTCTATTTAACTATATAAAAGTTGCCTTCATCAAAATTCCCTTTACTGCAAACAAATTTTTTATTGTTAATAGGTCATATTTCTTTCAGACAAGTAGCTACAATTATATAGTTCAAAAATTAATATTGGTATGAACAAATTTGCTGTATCTCCAGGCTACATAGGCTTCATATAAATCTAAAGGATGGTTTAAATAAATTTTTTTTATTATCAAAAGAAACTATAATTCCTTAATTGATAATATCATATTTGTTGTTATCTAGTCGGGTAGATCATATTCTTCTATTTTTTTTTGTATACTTGTGATCACATCTTTAGGAAATATATGTATAGTATAGTTGAAAAAAAAATTGTTCATTACTATAACTTTTTTTTCTTGCAAATATTGTTTTTTAGACTCTTGTAATTCAACAGGTATGTTATACATATAGGTAAATATTATACATTCTTTTTTCAAAAGATACCTGCAAACATTAATATTAATAAAATTTTAAAAATTAAAAACTTAAGTTTAATTAAATATATATCCTGTAGCTGATAAGGTACTTTGATCCAATTCTTTGATTTTTGGTGATTAGGCAACTTGTTGGCGTAAAACAAATATATTGATAATTGTGCTTCTCATAAGTTCAAGTACATCAGGACCAATATGATTTTGGTATACAGTCAGTATCACCTTGTTGAAGGCTTTATCACAAATTATTATTGTTTTATTTTTTTTTATTATTATTGGAAGACAGGAGGCAGTATCGATCACAAATACATGGGAAAGCAAGAGATTTGTTTTTTTAAATGTTTACTTTTTTTTTATTTTTTTTTCATCGTAACTAGGAAGGGGATTAAGATATATTATTTTTACTGCATATATTTCCTCAAGATACTTTTGAGTCAATAAATTCTTTTTGATCTGTAATTTAGTTAAGTTAATACAATTACAAAAAAATTGTAAAAATTTTAACTTATAAAATTTTTATGGATCTTTTTTTTAATTTTTTTGCATTGTCAATGTTAGCCCTCAAAGCAGTGATAGCATTTTTCAAATCATTATTACAAATAACCAAGAATCGCAAAAATCTCTTCATCAGTTGACCTGATATTGTTTTATTGTTAATAAACTTAAAAATATATACAAGTATTTTTTATTATATTTACATTCTAATAAGTATTGATATTAGAATTAAAAATAGCCAGGCAAACATTTAGCAAGTGATATATCAGTTCATTTAAAAATGCAGCATATTTTATTGGATCATCATATTTTTGTGATACAAGAAAATAGAGAATAGTAATAAAGGTTTCTAAATTGAGACATTTAAAATTAACTTAGTATATATAGTACCTTGCTAATGCAAAACAAAAAATCAACAACCAAAAATAGCCTGTTGTCAATAAAATTCCATATACTAATCCAAGGTTTCCCACTGATAACAAATGGTATCAACTGGCACTACAAACAATGTTCAACAACAAGCTTGCCTGCACTAGTTCAAGGTTTCCCACTGGAGACACAAGGCACCCTTGCTGTATCATTCTTGCCTCAGTACCGACACAGCACAGGTTATTAGTCCAGGATTTCCCATTAGAGGTAATATCGATATTGTATCGACACTTGCAAGCACTACCTTGTATCAACATGGACCTATCTGCACTAGTTCAGGATTGTTCACTGGAGACATATAACATGCTTAATCAATACAATATATAAAGAATATGTCGATTTAAAAATTTTCTCTATTTACCCTTTATAGAAAGAAATCAATGGTTTCTTACAGCTTTATGACTTTTGTTGCCTCAGTCTATACTAGTTAAATAGTGTCATAATTAATACTGGCAGTAATAAAGTAATAGTAGAGCATTACAGTATCAATAAATGTTGCTTACCTATTTATGGTAGTCAAGCAAAAGCTATAACAAGTCAATAAAAATATAAAGTTAGCTAGTGTATTGCTTATACTAGTCAATAGAAGGAACTGTTTAGCAGCAATGATAAAATCTATTACAAATTTTTTTTTATAAACTGATTGCAATTTTTTTTTTTATATAAATCAATTATATCCAATTACATATTTCAGATTTTATATAGATTTACATCCATATTTGTAATATTAATCTACTATATTATCAATTTTTAACAATTATGATTTTTAACAATTATAATGCTTGCATCAGGTCAACAATTACATTACTCCTACTTTTAATTTTAGTATTTAGGATAACAATACCTACTTTGAAATTATCTGTTTTAACAGTTGCTCCTTTAATAAAGCAATTCTATTTTTAAACTCCAATAAGTATAACTTTAACAACTATAATTAGAGCCAGTAAAACTTATATTAAATACTATTTTATATATAAATAATATCAAAATTTATATATCAAGTAAAATTTTAATTGCTGCTTGCTAGAGGCCCTTGCCACCATGACTTTAAACATATGCATGCCTTTACTATTTTATCTAAAAGTCAGTTTTTTTTATCAGTAATTAAATTTTTGCTAGTAGAAAAAACCTGTTCTACAGATACACTAGTTGCAGATATTGCTAAGTAATCATATGCAATATATATCAAATGTAAAAATTGCTGTTCATTTATTTTCCACTATTCCAAAATATCTGTTTCTTCTGTTACCCGAGGTAATGAAAAATATAGCTATAATTTATTTTGATTTTTTATATGTCATCACTTAAATAATTTTGCCCTAACTGTATTATATGTTTCTCTCATTTCGGTGGTCTCTATAGTTCTTGAATTTAATTCTCCATATTCTTGAAAAATATCATCAACACTAGAAAATAAAAAATATTTAATATT
>CAJVPT010005553.1:0-12064 GCA_910592055.1 Acaulospora colombiana | reverse complement strand
ATATTAATGTATAGTTTACAAAGGTTTAATAAAGCACATCTAACTAACCTGACAGAGGGTTAATTTAAAAAAAAAAATATATATATTATTATTTTTTATTTCTTTTTTAAACTATATGTACTGTAACTTGATATTTAATATATATTATTAATAAATTGATTAATGATTATTAAATCTTTTATTTTTTTTTTTTAAACCCTTTGTTAAGTTAGGTATATATGCTTTATTAAATATTTCGTATACTTTATATTAAAAATGTATCACTAAAGCTAAATTTTTATCTAACTCACTTGTTGATATTTTGAAATTTATAAAAACTTTAAGTATAACTTCAGGATTAATTTATCACTCTATTAGTAGTTCAGGTAAAAACCCTTTCAATTGCTAACTTTATTGCTTACAGCTTACTACTATAGATCACACTGTGATATTCTGATAGAGCTTAAAACCTAAGCACTTTATTTTATATTTTACTCTTTTTGTTAAAATTTTTTGAAAACTTTTATCTTCTTCTAGATTACTTTCTTCTGATAGTAGTTCTCTTTTCTTGAAAGAAATAGGTTTCTGATCTGTGAAACTTGAAGATCTTTTTATCTTGTTTGTTTTATTTATTTCTTGTAATTGTTTTTATTAGATTATTTTTTTATATTTTTTGTTTCAGATTCTTTTTTAGACTTGGTTACAAACTCTTTTTTATATATTTAATATCAATTTTCTTACTTATTTTTCTATATATTTTCCATAACATTTTAGGTCACTATTTCTAGAATGAGACTATTTTTTATTAGACTGATACAAAAACTTAAAATATCTTAACTAGTTTTAGAAGTCTGTTCTACTAGTTTAAAGATTTATTTGTCAAGCTTCTCAAGTTTTTCTTAATTATTAATGATAAGTCTAATACTTTTTTCTATAGTCTTCTTTTTTTTTTCTTGTAAAAACTCTTTAAAGTTATTAATAATTCTATCTACTTCTTTGTTCTATACTGCATATAATTATTTCTTATAGACTGAATATTCTAGCAAGTATTTTATAATTTCTTCTTATTGATTATATATAATACATTTTACTTGCTTGTATAGATCAGGTCTTCATATTACCAATTTACTTAATATTGATAACTCATTATTGATTGATTTGATAAAAAAGTATCTTTGTTAAAATTTTTTGAAAAACATATCCTATATGTACACATTTTTAATGCTTTCTTATACTAGATCCCATATATAAAGTTGATATTCTGAAATTTGATAGCTCTATTTTTTCTTCATTTTGTTTTGTTAATCTATTGATGGGTTATTGTTTTGTTATTAATATTTTTAATAAGATCTTATCTTGATACTTGATTTCTGTGATAATCTTATATAAGAGAAAATCTTTTTATTCAATTGGTAGAAGTTTTAAGGCTTTTTTAACAAGAGTATCTACTTTTTTATTATAAAGGTTATTGAAGTGTATTTTAACTTTGATTCGCTTTAGATCTATATTTTTCTTCTTTATTAACTCTGTCATTTATGTTCAAAGAAATCAATTTTTCTCCTTTAGCTATCTTTTATATGTTCTCTTCAGGTTCTTTTTTCTTATTATTTTCTATTTAAAAATATAAACTTGATTGTCTGTACAAATCTCAACTATGCTATTAATAAATACTATTAGAAGTATTGTTACAATTGCTATCAATTCATCCCTTATAAATGAGAATCAAGTGTTTTCTCCTATTTGAAACTTGCTTTCTTTTCCTGTTTTTCCTATCTGAATCCAAGCAACTCCCATTTTCATTTTTTTTTTTGTGGCTAATCAATAATCTATCAGAATAGAGGATTAATTTTACTTTGAATTCAAGATTGTATTGAAGTATTTCTATTAGATAGTCTTGATATACTTTTTTTTTAATATTTTTTCTAATAATAATTTCTTTTTAAGTTTTAATATCTATATAATTTTCTTTGCATTTTGAATTATTAAAGAATATTAGTTATTACAAATTACTTTTTAGATCTTTTTTTTAGAGTTGTCTTGGGATTGAGAATTTTTAGTTCTCATACTCTTTTAATGAATTTTTTTGTATTAAGGTATGATACTGAATATATATTTTCTATACCTTTCTCTATGATGCAATTGCTATTTTGTATTGTACTTTTAAATATTCAAGACATTTTTATAAACTAGTTTCTTGATTATTATTTATACTATAACAAGTAAAATGTTTTACTATTAATTTGTGGTTCTCTTTTTTTTATTTTTGTTTTTTTTAAATTATTTGATTTTTTTTACTTCTTATTACAAAGATATAGAATTATTAGAATTTTGAAAAGACATAAGAAAGAAATTTTTAGAGTATTAGGAAATGTCACTATCAGCTATAATCCTTAACAAAAACTATAGGAAATAAAAATGCTATAACATATGCTAGGATATAAGACAGAAGACTAATTACATATCTAATAGAAGTAATTCATATAATCACAATATTAGATAATATCTTAGCTACTCAATTAAATATAGATCTTGAAACCTTGACAAAAGAACATATATTAAGAAGATATATTATCACTTTATAGAAAAAGGGACAAAGCAAGAAACAAGACCACAAAGTTTCTATATTTGAAGAAAAGATGTGTAACATTTTAACAAACAAGGTAGAAAATAATACTGCAAGCCATGATATAAAAGAATCCAGAAACAGAAATATTCCAATGGATATTCAATCAACTTCTATGAAAACAGAGAAAATTCAATTAATTAAGGAAATTGAAATAGAAGATCAAAATATAATAAAACTAATAGAAACAGAAGCAATTAAGGAAACAGTTCAAGGAACCTGTATTATAAAAAATGTTGTAACAATATATGCAACAGAATACAAGATTCTACAGTCAATCCCTATTTCATCAAAAAAACAGGTACAATTAAATTGGAGTGCTTCAAGCTACACTACCAGAAGATAACAAAGAAAAAAGAATCAAATATCTCAAAGAAACCTTAAGTATTCCCAAGAGACAAAATCCCTTCAAGACTGAGTTTATCAATGGAAACTATTGGTATTGATAAAGAGAAGAATACAGTATGATGTTTAGAATCAATTAATAAAAAAGAAGAGAAAAACTTTTCTATCAAGAAAATGGAACAAGATAGAAGTACATGTCTAGCTTTTCAAAGATATGCTTTAAACAAAAGATTCTTTAAGCCAGAAAGCTTTCCTTTAGCAAAAAACAGATCAAAGTATATTACATTGGTAGATCAAAACAAAAATATAATAAACAATCAGTCAGAAAGGCTATAGAAGAATATGAATAAATAGTCAATATTTATAAATATAATATGGATTTTTATCAAAAAAGATTCAGAATCCATCTCTTTGTATATCATAAGCATGTCAAATTGGAATAACATTGGATACTCAAGATTAAAGCCAATCAAGTAAGATTGATAATAGCTCAAAAAGAACTAGATAATCAATAATTAATTCAAATACTTAAAGAAAGAAAGCATTACTTCTTAAGACTGTATGTGGTGAAGAAAAAATCTATAAAACTAATATATAAATCCCTCAGTCAAACAAAAGCAAAAGTCTCTTACATACCAAGAAATAAGATTATTTCAACATTAAAAGATTATGCAGTAATACACTTTAAAAATAAGAAAGATTTGAAAGAGACACTTTAGCAACAAATTATTATTGAAAACCAAAGACTAGTATAAAGTGTAAAAAATCACTACCAGCATTAATGTAGAATGTTTATTGACTCAAACAACTTATATGAATCAGATATTCTAGATAATCTTATTAAAAAAGAAGAAAAGCAAAGATACAATATTTATAGAAAGGAAACAAATAATCACATCAAGATAGAATACCAGAGTACAGTAACAATAGGTACCAGAAATAGTAGAAATCATCACATAAGAATTAACAAACATAGGTCAAGACTAGATCTATTAACTATTGGTAGCAATAAAGAACCTATAAGAAAAAAAAGAAGTCATATTTCATATAAAGAGATATAAAGTCAAGGAGAAGAAGAAAACAGTAACACCAATACTAGACAACAAGAGAGACAAATAACAAGATGCAAAACTAGAAGTCTTTGATTAAATCTAGGCCAAGAATCTAAAGTATCTCAATTATATAAATTAATTGAAAAACTTGGCAAAAGAATCAATAAACTGGAAAAGGGTTCACTTAGATGGAGGGCCAACTGTTTCCAAAAGAAGCATTAGTTCAATTACAGAAGGACAGGAAATATTTACCCACTATTTTTAACATTCAAACAATTAGCAAGGGCAAAACACAACAGGAGAAGTAAATTAGTATGAAGAATCAACAGTATAATCAAGACCTTAAAACTTTTCTCTGAATGAAAAAACTATATTCATAAATAGAAAAATATTACTAGAAAAAGAAAAACAGAAGACATATATATCAAAAAAAAAGTAATAAAAATAAGAACACACAATGTCAGAGATATTACTGATAAAACAAATCAATATAACCTTATAAAGAAATATTAGAGCAAGGTATTAGAATTATGGGTATATATGAAATAAAGCTAATCAAAGCAAAGATAAAATAGATCTTTCAAAATCAAATAATATATATAGTGCAAGTAAAAATACCTCCTATGGAGCAGGAGTTAACTTATTGAAAGAAAGGATCTAGAAAAGAAAATAGAATTGATAGAAAAGATGAAAGTACACATGATAGCAGTTAATATACTTATAAGAAGAAATAAGATATGCATTATTCAAATTTATATCCCTTTTAATAAACAACAAAGTAATAGAGTACAAGAAAAAGTACAAAACTTCATCAAAGAAAAGCATAGATAGAATTTCACATAATAATTATAAAAGATTTTAATGCTACATATACTATAACCTTGCAGAAAATAGAGCATCAACTTTCAGAACAACTTTCAAACCATCTTGGTATCTAGAAATTCAACTATTTAATTTTCTATATAAATGAGGTTTATAGATATGCAAGCAATATAGTGTCATGGGCTATCCTGGTGAGTCCGTCACTAATTTGTAGCACCTCGCATAATCCAGACTTCTCAAGAATACTCACAACAGACACAAAGAAGAGAATGCCTCCTATAAAGAACACTTAGGGAAGGCAGAGGCATGGTGATTGACTTGGCCGAAGGTAAGTGTCTCTTTATTGCATTCTGTTTCTTTGGTATATCCCTAACTCTTATCTCTATTCTCAATGAGAGCTGTTTTTTCTAACACATTCAGCTCTGCCTTTTCGGCATACATTGGTAAGCTATTTATACTTTTCTATCTAACAATGGCTATCTACTTTATAATCGGCTATACTAACCCTAAGCTTTGCTAAACTTTTTATACTTTTCAATTACACACAGTTCCTTTATTAGTACCCGAGCCTTATTTATAGTTTCTTACCTTGCGACACTCAATCTTTCATACCAGACTTTTGGGTTTTTGGATTCTAGACCATTACGCATAAATTGCGTCACCCACGTGACCATAACAATAGGAAGGAAAGAACAAAATTCTAACAAGATGGAATGCTACTAGCAGTAGTTGAATAGATTTTATATAGATATTACAGAACCTTACAAAATTCCTATTATTACATTTTAATAATTAAAGTATGGAAAAAATTATTGGCAGTGACCATATAATACTTATGATAACATTATATAATGACAAATCTTTTTTCAAGAGACAACATCAATCAATCTGTGATAAAGAATAAAAGAAAAATTGATATTAAAGAATTAATAGTAGAACAATAACAAGTATTTAGGAAAAGTATAAACCATAAGTTTAGAATAATACTAGAGCCTTTGTTAAAAAAAGAATTAAAAAAGAGTAGAAGAAAAACTTATGTAAACACAATATGAAAAGTTTTTGAAGAACAGATATGTAATGCAGCAAACAGTAAGCTATCAAGTAATAAGATATTCACTGTCTAAGAAAAAACATTACAAACTTGGTTTAAAATATGTCAAATATAGATAAGCTCTTCAACTAAAAACACTTCTCAAGAAAGTGCAAACCTCATAAGAACCAAACAAGCTACATGCCCTTAGTATAGTGATTAAGAAATATAATATAATACACAACCCCATTAATCAAATTGAAAACTATTGTATTCAACATAGTGTTTCAAATATATTATAAGCACTTTTTAAAAAAGAAATAAGTAATGCAATAGAAGGCCTAAAGCTAATCTACCAGAATACAGAGACAATATAAACAAAATATGCTATTAAAAAGGTTCTAAAACAAATGTGTAATGATTTGCAAAATAATAAAAGAAGAATGGTAAACTCTTTAACAGATAGTAAGTGAATTAAAATAATTTTAGATAGAGTCAAAATTAAAAATGAGAAAAATGACTACATAACAACTAGAAAGGATGAAATAGAAAAAGAGATAAGAAAATACTATTAAAAAGCATTCAGAATACAAATGCTGATTTCAATGGCCTAACAAAAAACTAAAAAGAAGAATACCATCCCAAAAGCTATATTAAAGATAAATAGTATAAGAATTTCTTAAAGCTAATTTCTCAAGAAAAACTAGATGAAACATTCTAAGTGCTTCTAAATAACAAAACCTCAAAAAAATCAAAAATCAATTATGAAATATTAAAAAGATTAGATTCAGAAGAAAGACTTTATATTTATAAGATAACAAAGCTAAAGCAATAGGAGTGTAAGCTCATCAACATAAGATCAATAGTACTGCTAGAAGCTACATGAAAATGTTTTACTAAAATTCTCACTAATAGACTAGAAAATATTTGTAAGAGCAATAACATCCTGAGAGGTTCCAACTATACAAGATTACCAGAAAAAAGTATGACTGAACCAATACAAATTCTTAATAATATCTGTGAGGAAGCAAGAAAAAACAAAAAGAAGTTATGAATTCTTTTTCAAGATATAGCAAAGGTATATAATCTGATCAGTCTCAATATACTAGTCAAGGTCATAAAAAGAATCAAAATTTTAAAGGTTTTATATAAATTATAATAAGTCTATTTTACAATAGAGAGTTTAAAGTAATATATGAAAAAGATTTAACAGAAGCAATTATCGCAGAAAATGGAATAGATCAAGGAAAAACTATTTTATCTTTAATATGAAGAATATTTTATGATCCTCTACTATATAAAATTCAAAATGACAAAGTAAAAGGATACAAAATGTCAATTACGTAGAATCTAAATTTGAAAGGGGATAGTAATAAAAAGTTAGAGTTATGACACATAGCAATAGCCTTTATGAATAATATCATATGGATAGCTCGATTAAAGAAAGATATGGAAAGAATATTAGAAGAAGCAAAAATATTTTATAGAGCAAATGACTTACAGATTAATAATAATAACTCAGTCCTAGTTACTATTAACAACCCCAATCAGTATCCGAAAGAAGTTCAAGCAGGAGTCAATAAAGAAATAATAAGAGAATTGGATAAAACTGAACAAGTAAGATTTTTGAGAATTTGAATAGACAACCAAAAAACAGTTATTGAGCTCAAAAAATAAGTGCTTAAAGAAATTAATATGTTACTAAAGCTCTGAAAAATAAAAAGCTAATAGACAAGCAAGCTCTTTACATTTTAAATAGAGTGCTAATACCAAGAATCGAATTCAAAATGCAATACAGTATACTATCTTGAAAATGTATAACACTTTAACAACAGTATATAAAAAACTATTCAAAAATAAGGTTGTATTATATAGATCGATACCTAATAGTATAATACATTATTTCAGGATTCATAAATTAAAGAGTGTTTGGATGTTACAAAAAGAAAGTCAGATAATAGGATTTTGTAATAGATTAAATAATCCAGGATCAACTGGAACTACAGTATAACAATTATTAGACTCATGCAAACACAAGTCAAATATTGGAAATCTTATAATAACTCACTAAATAATATTTCAAGAAAAGATAACTTCTTACTGCAAGTACTGAAGTTGACCAAGAACATATGCATGTTCTTTCAAAGCTGAAATAAAATTATATTTTAAAATGGAACCAAGGAAATAGTTCAATTAAAAAATGCTTACCAATAGAAGAGTATAAAAAAGCAATTTCATCATTTAGAAATAATAAATTGATATGTATATATCAGCTAGTTGACCACGAAATAAAAGAAATACAAAATTTATGAATGCTTCAACTGTTACAGAAAACAAGCAAAGGACCTATTCCAGAATTGTACCTATCTATAACTGAGATAATATAAGAAAACATATTAAAACAGCTTATAGAATCCTGAAAAAAAGAATGGATAAAATGGAGCCCAGAATATCCTATTCTCAATATCAACTTTGACAAATGACAGAAACTCTGGATGGTTACAAGAAGCAAACTTCAACAACAATAGATAATTTGAGAAAATTAATTTTAGATAATACTTCAAGACAGCTTAAGATAAAGTACTTCAAATGTATCAATACTATTAAAAATTAAGAATCAAAGTTAGCCCAGTGTCAAGGTTGTACAAAAGATATAAATATAGAAGATCAATGTATAATTGAAACAAGAATAGAAAAAATACATATGATCTCCTATATCAATGCAAAAAAGTCTACCAGAAGATTCCAATTATTGGAAATTTCAAGTTTCAAAGAAGCATTGAAAGATATAATATATAAAACAATATACAATAATCAAGTAATCATCAAGAATCAAAAAGTACTACAGGTTGAAATAGTAGATTGGAAAACAAATATCCTCAAAGATCATATTAAAGAAGGTACTTATCAATTCTATCTGATCAAAATACTTACCTGCAATAAGCAAAGAAAAGAATAAATAATATTCTACTCCAACAGGTCCCTCATAAACCATAGAAATACAAATATGAGAATGGGATCAGCATGGATACAGATAGAAAAAGTAGAAAGAGAAAGCAAGTTTCAAACTGAAATAAAAAATTGGCCTTCATCCACTAGAGCAAAATTAGTAGTAATAGTTACTATACTACTAGTAACCCTAGTAGATAGTAAGATCAAGATCTTTATCAAAAGTCAAGCCTATATCTTGAAGTGGAAAACTATAGAAAAGGAGGATTTCAAAATGATTCACAAAAGATGGTTAAAAGAATAAAACTGGTCCCTGTAGATATGTATGCTGGATCTTATAAAGAAAAAAAAACTGGATCTCAAGCTTATCAAGATTAAGGTATACTCCAATATTCAGTATAATGAAGAAACAGATATTATGATCAAAAAAGCACTAAGATTTCTAGTGATAAAATAGAAAAAATTGATTTTACCAAAGATGATCACAGAAATTAAATAGTAAAATATAGTGCTAGATACCCCTATAAGACAAGCTATTAAAAAAATTCATAACAAAGTAACAGCCTACCAATGAACAACTTAAGGTAGAATTGAAAGAAGATGAGATCAGCAAATCCAAGACCAATATAGATACTCATAGAATCTTGTATGAGAATATTTTAATAAAGAAAACACATGAAATACCTTATTTAAAAGCTTATTAAACAAAAGCTTTTTTACTAAATTGACTGATAATGAGCTATTAACACTAACAAAGCTGATCATAAGAAGACCAAATCTTTACAAGCAAGTAAAATGTATTATATGTGGCAGGAAGAGAAAATAGAATACTTGCTAGAATGCCCAACTTACAAGACTCAGTGGAATGAGGCATGGCAAAAATGAATAGAATGAGTCTTAAAAAGATTCAAAAAGCTCTTAAAAGAAAGGAAAACTAAATTGAAAGAGAAAGAGTTAAGCTTAAGAATAGATGATAGGATAAAAATAGAAGAAATTGACAAATAGATAGTAAAACTGGTAGAAAAAATCTTAAAAACCAGTTAGACATACTCAGCTTTAGTATGTAACTAATAGAGAAAGAACTAGTTATCAAAATAGTGGATTTGACATGTTATGACAAGATAATTGGAAAAGAAGCAAAAAAATAAATAACGAAAATGCAAGAAAAAATATGTAATTATTTTCAAAAGAAAATATGGAATGTAAGATATAAAAAGGTGATTGAATGGAAACAAAAATTAGAAATCTGCAAATATGTCAAGATAAAAAGACTATTATATCTATAATATCATGAAAGAAAGAGCAAAAATACAGAAGTCAATCTAGTAAAAAACTGATATACGAAAAAAAAAATCGAAGACAAAAAGTTAAAAGAAATTCTATTAAATGAAATGAAATATGATATAAAGTGATTGGGCTTTGATCTCTATCAGAGCTCAAGAGAGTAATCTGTAGTAGTGATCTGTGGGCAATGATGTTAGAAATTGGAAGGGTTTTCACCTGAAACTCTAACAGAGTGATAAATCACTCCCAAAGTTACACTTAAAGAGATAATACAATCAAAATAAGTGAGTTGGTTAAAAATTTAACTTTAGCATTTCATTTAATATATATAGCTTGCAAATGTTTAATAAAGTACACATAACTAATATGATAGAGGGTTTCAAAAAAAAATAACCAAAATCAAATTAATCAAATCTGAATCAATAATATTATTAACTTGATAAAATAAAAAACTTAATAATAGATTTTTTAATTAATAGTAATTATATTTTACCATAATATAAATAGAGATTTAAAACTTGAATATAATAAAAAAATACAATATTTTATAAATATAATTATGAATTTAACTGATACTTTTTAATGGTAAATGTTTTTATAAAAATTAAAAATAAGTTATTAAATTATTTAATAATATAAAAATCAATAAATATCAAATAGAATATCTAATATAATTATATTCTTAAAGTAATAAAAACTTATATTTTAAAAAAACAATATCACAAAAAAAATATATATACAAATATATACTGTATAAATAAAAAGATTCCTAATTATTTTTCAAAACTAAAAAAATTAACTCAAATATGATTTTAAAAACATAATATTAATTATTACTAGAAAATAGTTTATTTGATACTATATATTAATACTATAAAAATTTAAAAAAAGTATTTATAAAGCTTTATTAAAAATAAATCAATATAATTTATTCAAATATTAAAATCTACAAAGTAATAAAAAAAATAATTATAAACAAGAAATAAGAAAGATTATCTATTAAAAAATCACAATTAGATATACTTTAATAAGTAACAAAAAAGTATTTTTTTTTTAACTCACAATTATACCGTAATAGTATATCTTTATTGAGATATTGAAAAATACCTAAATATTTTACAAACTTTCACAAAATGACTAATTTGTTTTTTTTTTTTTTTTTTTAAACCCTTGGTCAAGCCAGTACTGTATGTTTATTAATCATTAAGAAAACCGATTGAGATACATAGGGCAATTGCATCATGGCTAAACTAAAATTTCATACTGACACACTCGTCAATGGCTTTCTTGGATAAAAGCTGAGGTCTCCAAGCTTCTATCCTGGTCAGGCAAAGTTTTTGAAAAGATTTCTTTATTCTAGTTAAACAAACTCTTCTGTAATATGGCACTGGCCTCACTAATAATAAGCAAATCCATATATCTGCAGAAAAATAAATTCCTTAAACATTCTTTATGAAGTCACTTTCAGGAATAACTAAGTTCTTCAAACATCACGAAGCTTAGAGAATATCCCAATCAGGCAAATCCCTTTCGAGAGAAAACTGTGAAATGGAGCAAGAACCTTTTGAAAAGCTTTGAATTTTATTTCCCCTTCCTCTTTCTCTGATGCCAATTTTAGCAATTCATCATTTTTTGGGATAATCTATAATGACAAACTGTTGGCAATGACTCTGGTTAACTTAGAGGCACTATTGCCAAGCTAATAGAAGAGTGAAATATTGTTCCCTAAATTTGACTTAGAGTACCTAGTTTAGATTTAGTTTTGTTTAGTCTGAACTAGCTTAGTGAACTCTTTATATTTTTTAAGTAATATAGTCCTTTAACTAATAATATACAATGACAAATTAGTCACTTTGTATTTTTTTTCTTTCAAAAAAACTCTTTTCGCTGATCCTTTGACCATACACAAAAAAGATGTTTGCAAGAAATTTTTTATTTCTTTGCTAATAAAGTCTTAACACTATTCTTAAAACAACTTGA
>CAJVPT010005552.1:0-12065 GCA_910592055.1 Acaulospora colombiana | reverse complement strand
TTTTATTGATAAAAGAAGACTTATTATTTACCTTCTTACATACAGTTTTGTATTCTTTTAAAGTATCCACTGTTTTTAGCTATTCTCCTATTTTGATATGTATCTTGATCTTGTTTTGATTAGACATGTGTTGAGCATTCTGTTTTGTCTAGTGTTGTTTATCTATTTACACTAACTTGTTGTTGTATTTACAGACACTTGACACTCTGTTTATATTAATCACTTTCTGTTATGGTAGTAGTGATTATTAATTTTACCAAATTTAGTTATTCTTGTTATGCTGTTGTGATAGATCTTTGTTAAACTTATTTTGACAACAGCTTTATACAGTGTACATATTCACATTACTTTGGTGAGTTGTTTTGATATATATGGCAATGGAATATGCACGTTAGGTTGTTTAGACTTTGGAGAGCTTTGATATCCTTCTGGATCTTAAGGAATTTGAGATTTGCTTGATTTATCGAGCGAATCTATTTGCTTTGAGATTTTTTATAGTATCAAGAAAGGTATTAATCTACACTAGTCTAACTGCAAGCTCTGTGAAGTTGATATTGGCTTCCCTTTTCTATCTGCGAATCAGTTTATGTTGGCTTATTTCCTTCTTCTTAGAAAAGAGAAAAAGATCAAGATTATTAATATATGTTGTCTTTTCTCAGTGATCACCAGACTAAAACTATATATGAAGTGTAGTTTTGTGCTAAGATGTTTCTTGTATATTGATGTTGTGAGTATATATGTCTTGAGTTGTGTATATTGTTTCTTTCCTTGGGTGTATTATCTAAAAAGGAAATTTCTAAAAATCTAAGGGATTTTGGAAAGAGTTTTTTTTTAGCTCACATTAAATTTCCCAATCATTTTCCATAAAGTATTCTATTTTAAAAATGAATCTAAAATGATTGCTAGTATATAAATTTTATTTATTTGTATAATATTCTGACATTTTATCCTAACATATTTTTAATATTTGCATTAATCCTATTATTATTAATAATATTTTTTAAATATCAATTAAAATATTATATAATAAAACTATAATAAAAAGTGTTATAGTATTAAATATGTTAATATTATTTTTATTATATATAAATTAAATACTATTAAATAAATTTTCATATTCCATTTTTAAAAAGAAATAAATTAATAAAAACAAAGAATATGTTAAAGTAATTATGCTATAAAACTATAATATTACAAAGTAATATTAAAAAATTATAAAGAAGAACAAGTATTGGATTTTTTTTAACTTGTCTTTTATATTATTATTATTAAAAAAAACCAAGTTTTTTTATTTTAATTTTCTAGATAGTTCAATTTAAATAAAATTATATAATTATATAATAATTTATATAGATTAGTTTATATTTGATTTGATTTATATTATGTTTGATTTTAATTTAATTTGAATCTAATAATTTTATAAATTTAAAATTCAATTTGATCTGTATTTGATCAGATTAAAAATTTTAAAATTGATCCGATTTGATTCATATCTAATTCACAGATCAATTAAATTTGAATCTAAATTGTAATTACTACTTCCAGTATATTATCAATTAAACTTATTTCTATTTAAATATGATACTATATACCTACCCATCTGTATAATATATTTCAAATTTAATTCCTTAAAAAAAAACTGTATCTAGCCATATAGTCAGTATCCCTATTGGTGACCATTGATATTAATAATCAACAAGGATCTCTTAAATTATTTGATTGGTTTATACATTATTGCTGACATTTTTGAACTTGAGTTTCTATTGATGTAGTAGTATTAATCTTCCAGTCTTTCAATTTGGGATTTTTTGAAGATAGAATAAAAACTTTATGATTTACTGTGCATACTAGCTTTATTATTAAGTGTTTTTGATCATTTCTTGCTTTCTCTAGCTGAACTTTTTTAAGCAATAAAAGTTGAGATCTACCTAATATACAATCAGGATATAGATAATGATGGGTTTCTAAAGTTTTTAGTATATAAAATTTTACAGATCAGTATGTTCCTTTTTGAAAAACAAAATTTATAGCTCCTCACTTTAATAGAAATAAAAGTCAAAAATACTATAAATAAATAATTTGAATAATAAAGAACAATTGTGGATAGTTTTTAAATAGTAATTAATTTAAAAATTTTAATGTTTCCTAGTAAAAAACATTTGATTTTTGTCCCTATCTTTTTCTTTAGAGACCTATTTTTAGATATAGGTGACTCTGATTTTTAAAAATCAATTAAACATCTTGTGATTTTTATCATAATTAGATAGATTCTTTTTTTATTCAATAATGTGTTGATGACATGTCCTAAATCTATCTGTACTATAAGTATATGACTTATAATAGACCCCAGATTTTTATGAAACTAAAAAATATATTCAGATATGTGAAGTAATCAATAGAAGTTTGTTTACATTCTTTTACTAATGTATTCTACTAAGTCAATTAGCTCATGAGAAACTTTGTGCTACTCATTCAGGGTCAAGCTGAGATAGTCAAAATTTTCAGAATGTGTCAAGAAAAAGTACACAGTGACAAAAAGAGTAGAGAAATAGTTTTTTTATTATAAAACAACTCTGTATTGTTTTTTTAAATTAGCAGTGAAGCATCAGTTCTTCTTTATTTTAAAACTCTTTTATTATTAATAATAAAGATATTTTCATGACTTTTGATTATAGAAGTCAAATTTTTGTTTGAAGAGGAATATTAATAGAATTGGAAGGGATGTCTTTTTTGTGTAAGTCAAAAAATCAATAGAAAGAGTATATTAAAAAAAATTATCAATTGATTATGAAATTAACTTTCAATTATAAAAATTTGACTTTTAGTTATAAAATTATTCTTCTAACCTAAAGTTTAAAGAAAATATAAATTCTTATTAGTTATAAAATTTCAATTATAGACATAATATTATAGCTAAACATTTATATAAAAAGAAAAAAACTCTTTTTGTTAATCCTCTAACTACACACAAAAAAAATATTTGCAAGAAGTTTAATATTTCCTTGTTAATAAAGTCTTTATACTTTCATTAAAATAACTTGAAGCTTGTCTTCAAATATCTTTACTATTTTTTTTACTTGTTTATAATCTCCTTTATATAAAAACTTGGATCTCTAATAATCTGAATAAACTCAAGTATGTACTTCCTCTACTAAGAACAAGAAGGTTCTAGAAAGTAAAAGGACTAACAAGTAAAATGTCACCTTATAATATTATAAGTAATAAGAAATAGAGGTTTTATTGATAAAAGAAGACTTATTATTTACCTTCTTACATACAGTTTTGTATTCTTTTAAAGTATCCACTGTTTTTTATAGATTTTCTTGAGGAATTTTGTCTACTTTAGTTTAATTCTAAATTTTTAGTAGTACGATATCACCTGATATTTAATTGATTGATATAAAATATGTTAGTAATAGAATATAAACAAGCTTTTATTGATTATATTCATATGTTCTAATAATGTTATTGATAATTGAAAAAGTTGATTGGTACCCTGGTTATATTTACTTTTTTAATTGGATTAATCTACAAATCAAGTTTTATAAGGTTAATAAAATGCGAGAAACAAGTTTTCAGATAGAATAAAAGTTGTTATTTATTTAAGCTAAGATCTTTCTCTTCTATCATTTCAATCAAGCAAAGTTCAAGATCAAGGTTTTTTTTTTATTTTAGTCAAGCAATAAGACCAAATGGTCTCTAGTTCATGCTAAGCTTCAATCCTTTAATTACAATTGAGAATATATTTTCCCAAAGGTTGTTAAAAGATATCATAATCAATGAAAATCACTATTATTGTTTCAAATTCTTATACCATTACAAGGCAAAATGATTGTTGAGGAATCTGGGTAGCTGCATATACTGTATGCGTGTAATAATTTATTATATATTTTTGAAGGCAACAAAAATCCTAGTTGAATTTTTTTGAGGTGAGGGGTTAAGGCCCAAGATTATTTGTTCTATTTATATTATGCTAAATAAAGATTACTTCTTTTTTTTTTTTTTAACCTTCTGTCAGGCTAGTTATATATGCTTTATTAAACATTTGTAAATTATACATATAATATGAATTACTAAAGCTAAAAAATACTAATTAGCTTACTTATCTTTGTAATTACTACTCTAAGTACAACTTTGGAATTGATTTATCACATTATTAGGAGTTCAGGTAAAAACCTTTTCAACTTTTAATATCATTGCCTACAGGTTACTACTGCAAATCACTCTTTCAAGTTTTGATATTACTCAAAATCCAATCATCTTATCCCAAATTTAACTCTTCTTAATAAGATATCTTTTAGATCTTTATCTTCTAATCTTCCTTCTTCTAGTATTGAAGCTTTCCTTTCTAGTCATATAGTTTTAATATCTAGAAGGTTAGGAGGTTTTTTATCATATTCTTCTTTTGGATTCTTTGCAATCTTTTCTATTTTATTATTCTTTCATATCTTGTATTCCAGACCTTTTTTCAGAACTGGTTACAAGTCATTGCAACTTCTTGATCTATCTTATTGCTTCTTTTTCAATTCTTTTATCATAACATTTAAGATCTGCCATCTCAAGGATAAGTTCACTTTTTATTAATCTTACAAAAAAACTTAATGTATCCTGATTAGTTGTTGAAAACTGTTCTACTAGTCTGGATATCCACTTGTTTACTTCACACATTTCTTCACTATTATTCACTATTAATCTAATATTCTTCTCTTTTGCTTCTTTTTTTCTTTCTTATAAGAGTTTTCTGAAATTCATCAGAACTTCTTCAAAACCTTTATTCTATATCTTCTTTATCTGTTTCTTGTATACTAAATATTCTAGTAAGTAATTAATTGTTTCTTCCTTCTAAAGATCATATGCAGTACATTTCACTTGTTTATATAGGTCTGACCTTCTTATCATTAGTTTACTCAGTATTGATAACTCATTATTCATTAACTTAATAAGAAAACTTTTTCTCTAAGAATCTTTGAAAGATATATTTTATATATGGCCATTCATTCTCTCTTATATTAGATATCATATATAATCTTGTTATTCTTAAATTTGGTGACTCTATTTCTTTTTCATTCTATTTTATAATATCCACTGATGTGCTGTAATTTTGTTATTCATCTTCTTGATAAATTATCTTATGAAATTATCTAAAGTTTTGTTTTGCCATGTAATTTCTATAGAAATTTTGTATGAGGTGAGATTTTTCTATTCTATCACTGGAAGTTTGAGAACATCTTTGGTTAGAATATCTACTTCATTATTATAAAGATCTCGAGAGTATATTTTGACCTTGATAAGCTTCAAATCTTGATCTTTTTTCTTGACCAGATCTGCCATTCGTGTCTATAATAACCAGTTTTTATTCTTTAACCATCTTTTAGGTATTCTTTTTGAATCACTTTTCTTGACTATTTTCCACTTTGAGATATAGGCTTGACAATCTGTAGGAATTTAAATTGAGCTATCTATTGAAACTATCAAAAGTATTGTGACTATTGCTGTTAGTTTTGCATATGTAAATAAGAAACAACTATCTATCTTTATTTAAAATCTATTTTTTTTCCTGTATTACTTATTTGGATCCATGCTGCTCCTATCTTCATATTATCACTACTATAATTAATTAAAAATCTATTTAAATAGAAGGTTAACTTTTATTTGGATCCTTAATTATATTGAAGTATCTCTATTAGGTGATCTTGATATACTCATTCTTTAACATTCTCATTAATAATCATTTTTTCCCAACTTTCTATATTTATATAATTCATCTTAACACTTTAGAAAGTAGATAGTTAGAAGGGCTCCTGTAGACTCTATACAAATACTTGATTACTATTTATTATTTTTCTGATTGCTCTTTTCAGAGATATTATGCAATATGGGATTGTTAACATCTAAACTCTCCTAGTACTTTTTCTTGTATTAAGATATAGTATTATATATATATTTTCCATATCTTCCTTCATAATACAACTCTGTTTCTGAATAAAACCTTTTAAACAATCCATTTATTTAATTAGTTTTGTCTCTTAAATATTTTCACTATTGTGATATTTGTAATATTTGATCTTTGCTTTTTTCTTAGATTCTTCTTATAGTAGCTTTCCTCATATTAGTTGGTGATTGATGTTTTTTTTAATTATTCACATTTTTTATCTCTTGTTATGATTAGAACAAACTGTAAAATATGTTGACTCCCATTTTATTCAATCTATTTTCCATAATTTTATAAGCTAATTTAAAAGATCTTTGAGAAACATCCTACTTATTTTTAAGAATCATTCTGGGATAGGGCCTTTGCCTATTTTTTGGATAAGTTAAAGCATATGTTAATTTTTTACTTCACTTGCTTCATAGTTGATAAGCTGATTTATATATATTAATCTGTTGTTTCTTAATAATGGTATAGCTTTATTATACTCTTCAAATGAGAGATATTCTCTAATTAGACTATTTCCTTTTTCCTATTAAAAGATATTGTATCATTTTCAACTTTGAAAAGTAATCCCTATATTCTGATTAACTTAATTACTTGGAATAAAAATTATCTTTATCTATAAGATGATCTAGTGAGTTGCAAGTTAATAGGTTGAGTGGTCCCAATATTTAATTTGTGCTTTTTTTAGCCTTATGATTGTTATGGTTTCTGCTGGTTCAAGATCATTTAATCTATTATACAATCCTGTTATCTAACTTTTTTTTTGTAGCATCCAAATTCTCTTCAAATTATGGATTTTTGAGTAATATATTATGCTATTAGAAATAAATCTATATAATAAACTTTTGTATTTAAAGAGTTTTCTACATACTACTATTAATATATTACATATTTTCTAGAACAATATGCTATGCTGTATTCTAAATTCTATTCTTGATATTAATACCCTATTTAGAATATAAAGTGTATACTTATCTAATACCTTTTTATTTTTAAGAGCTCTAGCAATTATATGAATTTCTTTAAGCACTCTTTTCTTTAGTTCAATCAAGTTTTTTGGTTGCTTATCCAAATTCCCAGAAATCTTGCTTGATCTGCTCTGTCAAGTTCTTTAACTATTACTTTTTTAATGTTTGCTTAGATTTCTTCTGAGTAATAGTTAGAATTGTTAATAGTAATTAGAACTAATTTGTTACTATTGATACAGTATAAGAGTTATTGACTCTATAGAAGTTTTTTACTATTTCCAAGATCTTTTTTATATCTTTCTTGAATCTTGCTATCTATGTTGTATTATTCATAAAGGCTATTGCAGCATATTTTGATTCTAACTTTCAATCTTGTGATCATTGAAATCCAGATTCCAAGTAACTTATATAGTATTTTATATCCTCTATTTATATTATTTTGGATTTTTATAATAAAGGGTTATAGAAGATTCTCCATATTAATGGTGAGATGGTCATTTTTTGATTGATTCTATCCCTTGATTTTAGAATTAATAAAATTATTTTCAAATATGACTTTGAATTCTCTATTTTTGAAAAAGCTCATCATAATCTTGATAAAACCTTTAGGTGCCTTGATTTTTTCTATTACTTTTACTAGCATGCCCAGACTAATAGTGTTATAAGCTTTGATTGTATCTTAAAACAATATTTATAACTCTTTTTTGTTCTCTCTTATATCTTCACAGATGTTATTAAGAATTTGAATCAATTCTGTCATACTTTCTCCTGATAACCCTATATAGTTAAGTCCCCGAGGATTATTAATTTTACAAATATTTTCTATTCTATTAATTAAAACTTTAGTGAAATACTTTTTAGTAACCTCTAGTAATACAATAAGTCTCATATTTAAAAGTTTATATTTCCAAGGTTTTGACTTGGCTATAGAATATACAGTATAAAACTTTGCCTTCAGGATATAGGGGTAACTTTTTATTTCAAGCGATTATTAAATATTTTCCTCAGGTATTCTTTTTTATTCTGGCTTAATTTCTTTAATACCTTATAGCTAATCTGATATTTGTCTGGGGCCTTATTATTGGAAAGCATTTTAAGTATTTCATATAGTTCTTTTTATGAGATTAGTTCAAGAAGGTTCTTATATCAGATATCTTAAATATAGTTCCTGGGATTGTATCAATTTTTTGTCAAGTTGTTAAAATTGGCATCTTTTTTTTTTAAGGCTTCTAGGTAATATTGTCTTATCTCTTTTTCAATTTTATATTTTTCTATTATTATATATTTGATATTACTTAGCCTAATTTTAACCCTGTCTAGTATAATCTTGCTCCTTTCTTTATTGATTAAGGAGCTTACCATCCTTTTTTGATTGTTTTTTAGATTATTATATCTTTGTTTTAATGCAATTTTAATAGCATTTCTTGTGTTTTTAATTCTAAGTCTTTGACTTAATGAACTTTAGGCCTTCTATTATATTTTGAATATTTTTTTTTAATAATACTCAGTACAGGTTGAAAATAAAGATGGATCCCTAAAGGGGGGACAGGAACAAAAATCAAATGGCCCTTACTAGGAAACATTAAAATTTTTAAATTAATAACTATAAAAAAACTATCCACAATTGTTTTCTATTATCTAAATCATTAATTTATAGCATTCCCTGACTTTTGTTCCTATTGAAGTGAAAAACTATGAATTTTGTCTCTCAAAAAGGGACATAAGTAATCTGTGAAATTTTATATGCTAAATACTTTAGGAACCCACTATTAGTTGAAAATATTATATTGTACACAATAATTTCCAATTTGATGATATAGATTGTGAGTAACATTATATTTCTATATTGTCTTGTAAAGGTTTTATAGCTTTTTTATTTCTTTTAAGGTTTCTGTTTTCTTGAAAAGTTTTTTTAGTTGTAAGGCTTTTTTGTATTTAACAAATTCAAGACTATATCTATTATTTCTTTTTTTATGTAATGTGATCTTTTTAGTTTTAAGCTTGTTAAAAGCTGCTTTACATATATGTTTTTCAAAGACTTGTCAAATATTGTTTGCGAGTTTTTCTTCTTTGTCTACTTCAGGTTCTTCTAGAAAAAAAGATTCTAATTTTGTCTTAAACTTATAGTCTAAGTTTTCTCAATAGGCTTGCTATTGTTCTAATAAAGATCCTTTTATATCAATTCTTCGTTTTATATTTTTGATTTGATAGTTAGATTTTTTATAAAGAGATTTTATCTTGGAAAGTAATTGTCAGCATGGTATAATCACTTCCTGTGACTTCTTGTATTTCTTGATTATCAAATTGCAGTAACAGATATCTTGTTAGACCTTGTTATATTTAAATATAATCAATTCTACTACTGCTTGTAGTATCCCACCATGTTAGGCTTTGTCTTCTCATACTATTTGAGTATCTATAAAGTCCCATTTATCCAAAAAGTTGAATAATGAAATTTTAAAATATCAAGAAGATCTGAACTTAGCCTGAAAAATATTGTTCTATCTTCTAATGGATTATGATAGTATTGAAATTACTCTTCATTATTATGTGAAAGCTTTGTAGACCTGTGGATCAATAGTGCAGTGGGCGCACTTCCAGGTCACCATCAGTGAGTTACTGGTTCAATCCCACCTAGGAACAGTTTCCGCAATATAGGTTTCATAGTACAAGATGCATGCTCATCACTATATGCACCCTTGTACTCACTAATAACCTATAAACTTCCACTATCTAACCATGGTTTACTCAGATTATCCAAGCCTTGGCCAGTTTTAGTGCCAAGACAATCGTCAATAAAACTACTGCCTGAAATATGCAAGAATTCAAGACAAGTCAGAAAAAATGTGAATCAGCTCAAGCCTCTTAACGGATATGGGAAGGATATCCACCTCTTGTCAAAAATACACCCTATGGGAGATAAGGGAGACTTCGGTCATTTGTACCTATTGAAAATGTAACGGGCCGGGAAGTAAATGATATGGGAGATCAATTTCGATCATAAAACCAATGGCTACCAAAGAGAACAACTATTGTGAAGGCTGGTGGTTAGTGTTAACACCACATTGAGGACTGCAGGGGCAGACCCTGGGAGAAGAAATTTGGAAATAATCATCAAGGTAATCAATCCAATGGAAGGAGCAATCCACTATGAAGTAACCAAGGAAAACCCCTGTAAGGCCAACTTGCAAGAGTGGTTAAAAATAAGGCAATGGAAGGCTATATACTGCTCGAACGTCATAACATCATTGAATCACCTGAATATCAAAAACATGATCAGAGACTTGTGCCATCTAAATTTCAACTAGCATGTGGAAGACCCAAACATGGTAGGAATCGTCCATGGTACCCACAATCATCAAGCGATAAACAAAACCACACTAAGGAACACAGTATACAAGTCCTTTGAAGATTAATAAGAAGTCCATAGCAGCCTTTCGAAATGCTATAGTCCTGGGCAGAGCAACGCAACTGACAAAAATGGTATCACTATGTGATAAAATTGGCAGACTAGGCTAGGATAGGTAATTAAAATAAGGTCATATGAATTGCTTATGTAATCCAAAAATGTACTACTGATTCCTCAATAAAGATTCGTTTTGTCAGTTGGACTAGTTAAAAAAAAAAAAAAAATTATATGAAAGCTTTGTCTCTACTTTCTTTTGATAAAACTGATTAACTTCTCTTGTATCTTTTTGCATCATTGTTTATCTAAAGAAATATAAATCTGTATAATATAAACTTTTTTTTTTTTTATAAGGAAGTTAGCTACTATTATATAACCTTTCTCCTTTTCTATCGATATTATTTTTTTTTTCAAATCTTTTCTAATTAGAAAACTAATCCTTGCTTCAAATAGTATGTCTCTATTGATATTATGAAAATACTTGTAGGTTTTTTAATTACCAAAAGTTCATTTTGCATTAATTTGGATTAGCTTAGTTTCACATATTTCTATTATACCTATTTCTTGTTTCTGTATCTCTTCCATAAGACTTTGCTGATTTGTCTTGTCTGTTATATCTTTGATATTGTATATGCCTATTTTTACTACTCTTTTCTGAATATCTTCTTCTATCCCTTTTGTATTTTTTATTTGCTTGTCTTTATTTTGGTTTCTTAGAAAAGTAATATATTAATTCTATAGAAATTTATCTATGTATAGATTACCATTTTGTTCCATAGTTTCATATATATCTATGGTTTATATTTTGTCCTTGTTATAAGTCTTTGTTGAGAGAGAATCAAACTCTTTCTTCCTATATTTATCTTGATCAACTGGTGTGATATTTTAGAAGTAATCTGCTCATTTTGACTCTTCTCTTCTTTGTCAGCTGAATCTTGATTTGCCTTCAAGCTTGGCAGTTCTTCTATTTAGCTTTTTCAGATTTATCAATATGAACTTTAGTAGACCTTGCTTATTCTCAAGCTCTAGTTCATTATATTGTCTTCTATTTTGGTTCTCTGATAGACTTCTAAGATTTTTCAATAGTTTCTATTGCTTTCTGTTACTGGGTAATCTAGGGTTTTATAATGTCTTTGTTGAATATTACTATTCTAATTTTGATACTTTTTTTTTTATTAATTGACCATTTATATTCAATAGTTGTAGTAGAGCTTATCAATTTATTATCTGATAATAAATCTGATATGAATTTATTATCTATTTCTACTATTCTATGTCCCAGCCTTTCTCTTAATCTTTCAACTCTAGTTTTAGGACCCCTTATAGTTTCTCCTATTATAATTTTTATATTTCAAAATAGTCTTGGTCCTTACAAAAAAATATACTACTTGCAAGCTCTTATTAGTACTTCTTTTATTATAAAGTATACTATTGTAAAATTTTGCTTTTTCAATGTACAGTGTGGGACACTCGCTTTTGGAAAAAAAAATTTTTTTATTTTTTATTTTTTTTTTTTTAACCTGCAATCATGCCACGATGGCTTGTCTTTATTGGAAAATTAAAATAACTTTACAATATTTTATAGACTTTCACAAAGTGACTAACTCGTCTTTATACAAAAGTACTCTAAGTCAGATTTTGGAAACAATATTACATTCTCCCGATAGATTGGTAATAACCTCTATCTACCAGGATCATTGCCAACAGTTTGTCACTGTTGATTGCCTGAAAACCAATGAATTGCTAAGTTAAAAAG